>CM054376.1:152298846-152323846 GCA_028858755.1 Ara ararauna
AACCAAGGGAGTCCTTAGGTATGGCATATATACAGTATGGTGAACTGGAATTTTATATAAACATCCTAGCACAACAGAGATTTGAAAAATCATAATAAAAAGCTTAGATGCTGCAAGGTGCTTAGCAGTCTGACTCCAACCCAGCAGAGTTTATACAGCTCCAGCCTGGATTAAACTCAGTAGGATTACTCATGGGCTTCAGAACAAATCATGTCCTTAAAAGTATTTCTTGAACAGGGACACAGTACTACATACCAAGCAGTATTATGGTTTGGAAAAACGGGAAATGAGTTGCCATTAAAAATGATAATGTATTTGAAACTGTTGCATTAAAAAAGCCTAATAATGTAAAACAATGGGAACAGTGTTTCAACTATGTAACCAATATAAATAAGAATTAATAACAGTATCAGACATACTTCCTTCCTTGGTAAGGGATTTTGTAAAGGTTAGTATGACAAGCTTCTGAAGTTTTAGTATGTACTTTGTCAATTTTATAAGAACATCTGTGTATACACATTCACAGATGCATGGGCTAACAAGGAAAAAAGGAATGAATCCCTCTGGAGTAAATTCTGAATTTGCTACCTACAGGATGTGTTACGAGCATTTGATTTTTACTTAGATGGGGAAAGCAATGATCAACTATTTTTAAATGCTTGCTAAGACAGAACTATTTTTACTCAATTCCTTATTAGCAACTTTATCCCCATATTGTTTTTCTTAGTATTCTTTGCATAATGTATGCAATTTACTTTGAAATAAAGCAGAATAGCTTAAATTTTCACTGCTAGATGAATAAACTGGGAAAAAATTATTTGAATTCACCAAAGCAGATAAAATAGAAAAGCCAACTCTTCTTTTGGTTGAAGCAGATAGAAACACAGTAAAACTCTTAATATACAAAATAAGACAAGGTAAAACTGTGACTAGTGTCACTGTATAGAGGTCCTTATGAATAGAGTATACAAAATATACTAAACAAATATTTAGCAGTCAGGTGCAATACCAAACTTCCTTATAGGTAGAATATAAAATAAAGATTTCCACCCAAGGATTACCTGATTACTATCTGGGTTAGTATCCAACATGCCACTGCACAGTAATTGATAAAATAATAAAGAACAAGACATACTGCCTCATTCTCCTTACAGATTTAACCCTGCCATACAGATTAAAAAAGTAAATTGAGCCTCATCTGTTATATTTCACTGTTGCAGTATTTCCAGAGGACAGCTGAGGTTTGAACCCCCCAGCATGAGCTGAGGTCAAGCAGAGTCTAACTCAGCATAGACTTCAGTGAATTTGAATACAACTATTAGGACCCACAGGCAACAAGGTGCTCCAATTTCCATCTGAATTTAACTATATTTGTTCTAATTTGTTTGGTAGATACATATCAAGGGAATGTGAGGTCATTTAGAAATTACTTTTATCACTGAAAAACAATAGAACTGTGTCTTCCGAAAGGCGGAGAAAACCCATTCATCCCTTTTTATGGCAGTACAAGTAACTGTGCGCCTTGAGATATAAGGGACCTTCGGGACGGTTGGGTTTTTTACTTAGTATCTTTTTTCAAACATTTGTAAGCGTTGAAAAGAACTTCTGAACTCCATTTAAGCTTCAAATTCAGATATTCTTCCCAAAACTGTGACTGTTTTTTATGTAAGTCTTCAATGTTTTTAATCATGATATAATGCTATATTAATCACTTCTAGATGCTGTAACACTATTATTATAATATCCTATTCCTTTTGTTGCTCCCAAGAACTTGCATTTTGTGCACCTGTATTTCTATATTATGGCATCCCTCAAGGGCCTGTACTGGGACCAATACTACTGACTTTCTTCAGTGACATAGCCAGTGGGATTGAGTGCACCCTCAGCAAGTTTGCAGATGACAGTAAGCTGAGTGGAGCAGTTGATCCGGTGGAGAGAAAGGATACCATTCAGAAGGACCTTGAAAGGTTTGAGGAGTGGGCCTGTGTGAATCTCAGGAAATTCAGTAAAGCCAAGCGTGAGGCACTGCACCTGGGCAAATCCCCAATATCAATACAGGCTGGGGAATGAAGGGATTGAGAGCAGCCCTCCTGAGAATGACCTGAGGATACTGGTGGATGAAAAATCAGACATGAACTGGCAATATGCACTTGCCACCCAGAAAGCCAATCTTATCCTGGGCTGCAAAAAAAGAAGCGTTTCCAGCAGGCTGAGGGAGGTGATTCTTCCCCTGTACTCTGCTCTGAGATCCTACCTGGAGTACTGCATCCAGCTCTGAGGTCCTCAGTACTAGATTGGACCTGTTGGAGTGGGTCTAGAGAAAGGCCACAAAAATGGCCAGAGGGCTCTAACACCTCTCCTACGAAGAAAGGCTGAGAGAGTTGGGGTTGTTCAGCCTGAAGAAGAAAAGGCTCTGGGGACACCTTACTATGACCTTTCAATACTTCAAGGGGGCTTTGTAAGAAAGATGGAGACTTTTTACCAAGGCCTGTAGTGACAGAACAAGGGACAACATTTAACTTGAGACGTAAGGAAGAAATCTTCCACAATGCCAGTGGTGCGACACTGGAACAGTTTGCCTAGGGAAGCTGCGGATGCCTCACACCTGAAGTGGGTTGGATGGGGTTTTCAGCAACCTGATCTAATGAAGGATAACCCCACCCACACACAGCAGGAGGCTTGGACTAGATTTTTAAATGTCCCTTCCATCCCAAACCGCTCTACAATTCAGTGATGTGGTTTCCTTTCCATGCTTAAAAAATTCTGACTACAGAACTTTCATTTTTTACCACAGGAGTTCAGTTCCTTTAAGGGTGGTGTCCAGGTTGTTTTTATTACATTTATGTGGTTGGAATGTTGCCACGGTACAAACAGGGAAGATTACAAGATATAGCCATTAAAAGCACTACACATTAAGATACTAGTTCCCCTTGTGCTGTAATTTTTTAGTATTGAGGACTTCTTTTTTTGCAAGGACAGTTCAAAGATTGTTTTGATGACTAATCTGTGGAAGAATTAATAGCTTAAAAGACTTAATACTTTTTGTCAACTATACTTTCTTCCAGACCAACAGTAAATCAAGACCAAATCAAGCAGTTCAGTTTTTCCATGCAAAAATAAATTTCATAAGCTTTTCTACCAGCAGCTTAAGAGTAGAGCTTGTAGAAATTGCTGCCATACAAACACCTCTTTCTGGAAGTGAAAGCATCAGGAATATAACATTGGCTCTTGAAACTAACATTTCTCCGAGCTCTAGAGTTTGTTTTTCAAAATCAGAGGTTGGAAGGCAGAGTTCAGGCATGTTGGTTAGAGATGTAAGAGATCTTACATTTCTAGCATTTGCTGTATATTTTGAAGAGGAAGTAACTATAAAAAATACGTATGAAACACAAAACCGTTTTTTTTCTTTTCCATAAGCAAAACAAGATTTGACCACCCATCTTCTAAATTGCTGAATACATTCCTATCTTGAAAATTTTCATTATAGCATGATATATCTCAGGATATTCATTGTACATAGAAAGCAAAATATTGATTGGTATTTGTATGTAACTAACATGAAAATTTGTCTGTATGTATGTTTCAATACATTTAAACATAAATTCCAAAGAATATATGCCATGTCTTTTTATTAATACCTATGCTACTTAACTCCTAACAACAAGGCATAGCTCAGTGATGTTTGAGTTCTGATCAAAACTTATCTATAAACAATTCGAATCTGTAGTTGAATGATGATTAAATTGATGGAACAATCCCGTGTTCAGAACTAGTCAGTATTTTTCATTAATGACACAGAAGATAGAACAGAAAGCATGGTTATTATCTTTGCAGATGTCAACAAAATGGGAGGTAGTGCAAGCACATTAATGAAGATGATGAAATTTCAAGTATGCGGCAACTTGAGAAAACCCAGGTAGAGGTTTAGAAAAAAATGTTATATGAAGAAAGGCTGAAAGAAGGATGACAGGTTACAGAATGAGCAACAGGTCAGATGCTAGAGAACTCAGTTCAGTCACTGCTAAACTCTTCGGCAGAATAAAGGGATGACGAAGTTACTTCTTAATGAGTATTATTACAACATCATGTTCAGATGTCCTCATCAAAATGGCTGTCTCCTATTGAACAAATGCTGGCAAACTAAACCTCTACCTAAGCTCAGGACAAACAGGCAATGAGGAGACGCCTGCAGCAACAGCAAAAATAATATACGGCAGTGCTACATTATTTCAAATAACTTTTTGGCAAAGATATAAACAAATGAGCAGACTCATTCCACCTTCTTTACAATTGGTGGTTCTACTGTTTTAAAAGAAAACTTTCTCTGTATTCCAGCAATTTCAAAATGAAACTCTTTGTGAGAGGCCTTTGCAACAGAAAAGGATTCTAGTAACATGCAGAGCTGCCTGCTCACCTCAGAACATTACTTCTTCCTTGCTCATAGATTGCAGAACATGAAGTCCGTCTGTCTCTGAGTCTGTCTCAAACACACACTCTTCCGCATGCTTTACAGCTTTACATGGAGATTTTTCTCTCACTCCTGCAACTGGCAAACTGCAACTTCATGTTATCATGTTCTCTGATGTATACTATACTCTTAAAGACATCACTGTTTATATTATTTAACTGGAACAACTGCCAGGTGCCAAGAGACAGGTAACAGTTGCTGGACAGTTACAGAGGCCTCACGAAGACCGTTTGTAGGCTGCTGGAGAGGAGCTTTGAGGCTTCAAAGGAAAAGGACAGATAACAAGACAGGCAATGGAGGGATAAATATACACTAGGAAGGAATGTATAATGTAACTTCTAAATATTTAGAGATGAAGCCAAATTCCCAAAGCCTACAATAACTCTTCTGATACAAGGTGAACTTGTCTTCTGAGTTTTGCACAAGATAAGCCTGATCCTGCCTTAGGAAAACTTGTTTAGTGTTACAGCTACTAAAATCCTGATAAAACCTAGACAACAGAAACAAGTGTTACATTCGACTTTTAAACATTAGAACTTGTCCTGTTGCTGACAAGAAAACAACCAGATCCTATAACCGAGTACATGATTTCTTAATTAAATTGAGTTGAGCTGGTGTCAACAAGGAGAAAAGATACTTGGTGCAATATTCTCAATTATGGATAGCATGTTTTCTACAGAGGTTTCATGTCATATCAGCTTTGATGTAAGGCGGATACTGAATCCAGCAAAACAGCAGTG
This sequence comes from Ara ararauna, assembly GCA_028858755.1. Lineage (NCBI taxonomy): Eukaryota > Metazoa > Chordata > Aves > Psittaciformes > Psittacidae > Ara > Ara ararauna. The sequence goes on from CM054376.1 coordinate 152,304,055, forward strand.
AGAAAGCAGGACAACAAAACATAAATCATTATAATAAACAAGGTTTGGACTTGATTAGTAGAAATAGTGCTCACCCCAGGTTTTCAATAGAAAATACAACTTGTCTTTGGAAAAAATATGAAGTCAGACAATGTGTTTTATAGCCATCATCAGTGAGGTACTACAAAGACTCTCCTAAACGAGAGATGTAACAATTTAAGTTTCACTGTATTTCTATCATCATATTCTATAGTGGGGGGAGGGGGAAGGCAGGCAAGGGGTTTGGTGTTGAATTCTGAAACCCGCTGGGGAAGTGCCACAACCCCTCCAGGATTTCCAGTGGAATCTGGGTCCTCTAAACATTGTTGCCCATATCCACCAAAAATCTCTAATGCTTTGCTAAAATCATTTAAGGGGAAGTGCTGTGGGACACCATGACAGAGACATGTAGTCTCTCAGACAGCTCTGTCAATGTAATGACTGGCACTGAAAAGACTTTGCTCTTGGCTTTGTACTGAAGAGGTGGTAGGTGGTGAGAGAGAAAAGCTGCCCAGGTCCATGCGCTTACCTGTGATCTTTCTAGCCAAGTGTATGTTTTGCAGCAAGTCACGTAATCTTTTTAAGACCTTTCAGTGCATTTTTTATTCCACACAGGGGTAGCAATAATCAGTCTAAAATCGTAAAAGGGTGATTTTTTTCCTGGGTTGCAGCTGAAAGTATTTTGTATTGCTATGGTGACTTAGGCACCTAGTAACACTAGAGAGCTTTTTACTTTGGTATTCAATGGCACAAAGGGCAATAAATTAGATGATGTCTTGGAGGTCCCTCCCAGGCTTATTTTCTATGAGACTTTAATTTTGATCCTATTGACTCACAAGCTTTCCTAATGCTTCATGTAGAAGTATATAAAGATGACGAATTTTCTGGAACTCATCTGAAGAAAGCTTTCCCAGGGGAATCTTTGGGAATGAACAGTTTCTAAGCCATATGTGGTATGACAACCTCTGTTGATTATTTCTTTAAAGATTTTGTTTGCCTGTTAAAGTAATAAAGATTTTTAAAAGTAAAAAAAAAATAAAATTAGATAGCTCCCAAACAACTTTAACCACCTCCTAAAACAAATGATGTACAGTTTGATGCATTCGTCCTTACAATTCTGTAGATAGCTTTAGGCACACAAACATTATACCTTCAAAACCAGTTGGTTAATCTGCAGATACTTTTCCAACTGTACTACTTCTCCACTGTCTTTACTTCCATTACATTGACTATATTTCAATACAACAAAAGAACAGAACATGCTATACTTGTGTAACACAGTATCTGACAGAACTGCACATTTCCAGTGTAACTTTTAACTTCAAACATCTGCAATTTTTACTCACATTTTCACTCATTACTGACAGTGCCCTCAATTCTTTCATGCTGTAGGCATCCTACAAGTGCATTTTTGAATCAGCTACACGAAGTGTCCTGTATACTTTAGGAGGAGATATTGAAAAGATTCACACCTACAGAATTCTTTAAACTGCATAAGTCTGACAATTTCTGTGTACAAGGCAAAAAAGGAAGCTACTCCAGCACAATAATACTGGCCAAATTAACTCTTTCTGTACATTCTTTTAGTATTTGAAGAACATTTTTAATCTTTATTTTTTTCTGAAGCATCTTCCCTAAGGATTTCTCCGTGCTAACATCTAACCTGTATAAAATGTTTTCCTAGTTTAACCTGTTGAAACAGAAATTATCTACAACTTCCATTACTTTCGAAGCTGTGACTTTTATTATCATAGAATAGTTAGGGTTGGAAAGGACCTTAAGGTCATCTAGTTCCAACCCCCCTGCCAGGGGCAGGGACACTGCCCACTAAACCATGCCACCCAAGGCTATGTCCAATCCAGCCTTGAACACCGTCAGCAATGGAGCATTCACAACTTCCCTGGACTCCAGTGCCTCACCACCCTCACAGTAAAGAATTTCTTCCTCATATCCAGTCTAAACTTCCCCTGTTTAAGTTTGAACCCGTTACCCCTTGTCCTCTCACTACAGTTCCTCATGAAGAGTCTCTCCCCAGCATCCCTATAGGCCCCCTTCAGACACTGGAAGGCTGCTATGAGGTCTCCACGCAGCCTTCTCTGTCTTTTTTTTCCAGTAGATCTGAACTAGCACTCTCTCAGGAAGAGCTGTATCTCACCTTGCCAGTACAGCTCTAGGTCTGTAGGATATTCTATAGCAGTTTAAATAGAAAAGCTTTCCTTTTCAGTCCACTCTTCCTGATCCAGAATTTTTATATTTATGCTTTAGTAGGCAAATGGAGACATATCCTCAAATCCTACAGTATTTTCAAGATATCTAATTCTATTATTTTGACTTTCTACAATTTCATGCTGTTATAAAAAGTTTATTATTTTTCTTAAGTAGAAGTGAATTGTTTATTGACGTGAATATGTACAGCAATTTAGGGAAATACTAATCCAAATATTGAGAAAGGGAAGAAGGAGTATTAATGAGTAATTAAATACAAATTCAGTAATGCTGCAACTGTCACTGAATCCATTAGTATTTTTCCTTGAACATCAGGAATCACCTCCCCCATGTATACTCACATATACTGAAATGCTGAAGAAGCATTATTATTTCTATATAAAATAATGCCTATATGGAAATCTCAACCTGTAAGCATGAAAGGGGGGAAGTACCTATTGTCACATATCCTTGTCAGGCAGCTGAGGGTGTGCTACCTCATTTCATTAAGGAGAGGGTAAAGTTATAACATCATGGTGGAAGAAGACTGGAAATGCAATGCCTAAAGGAGCAGTGCTCCTCAGTGGAGATATTTCTGGATCTGTTTTGCCAACTTGCCACGGTCAAATTATACCCTTCCACCCTGCGTCCTCCAAGAGCTGTGTTGAGAAAAAAAAAAGGAAGTAGCAATCTTTTCTTCTCTCAAATGCAACACTGAAACAAGCAAAAATATCTTAAATCATACTCCTTTTTATATCTATCATCTTATCCATCACCACGATTTCAAGTCTACTGTGGTAAAGCTGGTGCACTGATCTGGTGGTGGAAAGCAAAGACAACGGCCCTAGCTGACTGACAGGAGATAAGAGTGACTGGAATAATTAATTAGGCTACTAAAGTTTGTCGCTAGAAGAGACAACATAAGATGAAATTAATGATCAATGGTCACAAAGTGCCTCTGGTGCATCAAGCAAGGTATAGAAACAAGTGAGAATGAGTTTGTGTAAGTCTATTACTGCTTTTACAACCTTGAAGACTAGGGATTTTCTTTCCTATTGATAATATGGGTTGATAAAATTTTATCAGTGACTGCAAAAGAAGCTAGTGTTCTCCATGCATTCCCTTCAATTGTTCTAAGATAAAAAGTAGGTGAGTCCCTCTGGGGGAAAAAAAATCACAAACCCCATCATTACTAACTGCACAAAATTGGTCTGGCAAACACTTTTCTTTTGTGATACCTTAGAAAGAGGCACCATTGCAAGAGGATCTTCCTTAGTCAGTGCAGGGCATGACACTTCATTAAGTTCATCCTGGCCCAGTCCTTCAGTCCACACAAGTCCTGTGAATGGATATCCTATCCTATACATATAGACTGCTCCCCCTAATTTGATGCCATCTGCAAACCTGATGAGAAGGAGGTCCATACTCCAGGACATCGATAAAGATGCTGAACAGTACAGGGCCCAGCATATTCTTATGTCCCAGGAGAAGTCAGGAATACCCAGGTTTTGCAAATGGAAGACCAGAGTAAAAGGGAAGAACAATTACTAACGGGATATGATGCTCTAGCATGAACATGGCAGAGGAAAGCTACTCTTGAGTTCATATATATATATAATATATAATATAGTATCAGAGGAAAGGGGGACAGCAGGAAGGTACTTGCTAATATCTGAAAATCCGAACATGGTAGTATTTTAAAAGAGAATACGCCACAAGCTACACAGATGGTCTGAAAATCAGGTACAAATATTAAGAAGGCAGTTTAATGCCAAAGTCCAAAAGGTAATTTTATCTGTACCTTTTTGATTTTAGAGGAACAGAGATTACAGAAAATATTGAGACATTACACTTCTAGTTAACAGGAAAGAACTCTCAAACCTTTGTAAAAATCACTTAGAAACTCACTGGTTAACAGGGCATTCATTCCCAATTAATCTTGCCAGAGCTATAAAAATATTTTCTTGCTCATATTTGCACAGAAAAAAAGGTTCCTGATTTCAACATTAGCAATTTTGCTAACGCTGTAGAATACCAAGTTTGTACAAATTTTCAAAGATCTAATAAAAAGATTTTAGATCTGGGAAAACTCCATGTCTTATTTGGGAAAAAAAAAAAAAAAAAAAAAGAAAAAAAAAAGATTTTAATGAACTAAAATTGAGAAATGGAGCTGTAAGCAGCCACAAGAATATCAGATGGAGATTAGGAGTGATTAGGAGTGACTGAAGGCAGAATAAGAAATGAAGGAAAGCCAAAGACATGAAGACAAATGATTTCCTGGGATGAAATCCAGATCTCATTTAAGTCAATAGCAAAATTCCCCTTGACTTTATTAGGGCCATGATTCCACTTGTGAAGTTTATTCACAGCAGAAGATGTAAGTGAAATAAGCAATGCATCTGACAGAAACCTTGGGGAGAAGAGGGAATAACCAAAGGGAATACACACTGAACCATGTATTTTTCTACTAGACAAATGAGGTGGAATAACAAGTATATGCAAGACCACTGATTTTACTTGCCCAATGAAGCTTCTAAGAGTAATACAACAGTAAACAAGGAGAGCTGATGGATGTATTTTAATTAGCAAATTCCTGTGAGAAACTTCAAAAATCTAACTCATACTAAAATTAGATGTAAAGATTTGCCAATAACAAAGCTAGTTAGATGACAGAAAAACAAAAAATTATTTTACAATATGGAGGTAAGTTAACAGTGAAAATTCTGAGATCCTCCATTACATTTCTATTGCGAACATAATTAAGAATACCTCAGAAGAAGATAAAAAGAGAAGGCTGGGTTCGACATAGCCTTGGGTGGCATGGTTTAGTGGTAGGTGTACCTGCCCACGGCAGGGGGGTTGGAACTAGATGATCTTAAGGTCCTTTCCAACCCTAACTATTCTATGATTCTATGATTCTATGATTCTATGACTCTATGAAGTTAACAACACAATATATTTAAATTATTCATATGTAAAGTTAACTGTGAAAAAAATAACAAAGCTGACAATCCATGGCAGATCAATTTACTGTTGACAAATAAAAGAAAAAAGAAACTACCCACATACATCTACCTATAGTAACTACTTATTAGGAATCCTTCCATGGTGCCTCTCTTGAAGAAGTCAAACCCCAGCATGCTAGACTAACTGGGAGAGAATAATTACAGTGAAAATAATATAAAACATGCTTACGTATTTATAGTAGGCCCTCACTTCAACTTGTATGTTCAAGCTACTTTACTACCTTTCAGCTATTACTCACTCATCTCATAAACAATATAGCAGAATCCAGAAAAGAAAAACAGAAGTGACCTATGACATGCTAAACGTATCTCTGTGAGAAAACATTAAACATGATAGGAGTGATTTAATTTAGCTGTCACGGAAGTCAACACAAAAGGAGTAGCAGGTTGGAGATATGAGCAAAAGTGATACATTAGAAATGTCAATTAAAGGAAATATAGGGAAAAAAGCAAATGTTAACCTTCACTTTACCCATACATAAGATAATATGGCATATTTATGATAATTTTTTCATTAGTTATGCCACTACTAATTTCTTCTAATAATTAAAAGGCACAGAGCTACTGGTAAAGAAAGTTTTTAGAATCACTAAGTTACACAGATAATAAGTTGTGGGTTTTTTTTCATTTTATTAAATGTTTTAATAGGATTAAAATACATATGTATTCAGTAATTCTGAGATGTCATCTGCCACTACTCTACAGGAAAACATCTTAACACATATTGACCTTCACATTGCAGAAGCCAGTCAGCCATTACTTCATGAAGATCAAGAGCAAATCTCTCTTTCTTCTTTTCATAGGTACTTCCCAACTCAGGGATGATTCTGTGATGCTCATCTACAAAATACACCAACACATTTGATCCTAAAGCGGCTGGAGATGTAGTTCAGTGCTTCTTGCCCTACCAGTTTGGCCATGCCAAAATTTTTAGGAATCAAGTTCTGCTTAAGAAGATGATATAACACAGATTTTATGATTCTAGTGACTTATTAGAATTCCCATCCTTGACATTGGCTTGCTCCCTTTGGCGTCTAAATAAATGTATTTCCTGTGATAGAACCAGAAAAAAGTAGGAACTTGACTAGAAATTAGCTTAGGGCACAGGCCTCTAAAGTCTTTCAAACCGTCAACTACATCTAGTTCAAACGTCAAAAGTTAACATGCTAAACAAAGAAAAGGATTAGGGAGAAAGAGCGCAGAAGTTTTAAAGGTAAAAATTCAAAGGAAAATGACAAAGGACTAGAGATTTGAGTGCCTGAATATTTTTGTCGTTGAAGAACCATCGAAAAAGAGCATGCCTGAAGACAACAAAGTTTAAGAAAAGAGGCTATGGATCTGGCATGCTCTGTAGTATCTAATGGTTGGAAAGTTCTAAAACCTGTACTGGTTACAAAGAAACTTAGCAGCAGCAACTAAATATATCAATATTATGCGTGGGTCAGAGCAGGCAAATATTCTCTATGAAAAATCTGGAAGGCTATTCAGTAATCCAGGAAAAGCTAAGGGAGAATTTGGACTGTACTATGGGTGGTTTTATACATCTTAATATAAATGCAGAACATATAGAATTGTTTTTTCTATTTCTGTTGAAAACTTTTACACCAGTAAAACTCTGCTACCCCAGAAAACGTATAATTGAGCAGTTAGATAGTGTGGGACAAAAAGGCTGACAATAACACCATTTTACTAACACTTCAGCATGCTTTTTTGAGATTTTATAAGCTAATCATCAACATTTGCCTACAGTGGCACCTAAACACTGTTCCAATGCAGGAGCAAGGGATTAAATAGCATTACACTTACAACTGAGCATGGCGCACTTTTTTCTTCTGTACCTAGACATTTACAAATATAGTAATGAACAATGTGTTGCACTATATATATTTCGTTTGGCTAGAATATAGTGCCCTGGGAAGCAGAAGTCTGTCGACTGGTAAGTATGCTTGATGACTGTTTCAAAAGTTTCAGCAGGATGCTATCAAAGTATTTCCTTTCATATGCTACGTTTCTTGGAGCATTTATGTTTTTATTTTTATTTTTTCCCAATGTTTAAGAGCATGGACTTGAAGTGATGACTACCTTTCCCTGCTAGAACAAACCTGGAGAATGGCCAGCCCTTCGGTATATTTTTGTGTGGTGAATAGGTAATGGTTAACAAGTAGAACCCCACGTCACATTTGGCACGGACACATGGGTCAAACTGACCTGTGCATGACTTGTCTGCACTGCCCTAGCTGATACTTGTCACATTAGTTAAATTTTATGCTCACTGTGCATTTTTCATTCAATCTTAGGAGTAAGAGTGCTTAAAGAGTAAGAGTGCTTAAAGATACTTAACTATCAAAGCTGTTCCAGATTACAAATAAGTGGACTTGCACAATTCAGCTAGTCTCCAGTTACACATAGCATACACGAAAAACCTTTGTTTTTCCAGATTTATCATAAGAATTGAAGAAATACAGCTGTAAGGAACCTCAAAAGATCATATAGCCTGTTTATCCTCTTTCCCTACACCAAAGTAGGATCATTTATACCTAAAACACTTCTGACCATTTCCAATGTGTTTTTAGAAGCCTTCAGTATCAGTATTTCCACTGTGCTGGTACACATGTAAGCACTTAATTGTTCTACAATCAGAAAGGGCTGGGTTTTTTTCCTGATGCCTATCCTAACTCTTCTTGCTGAAATGTTAATGAGCTATTTCTCATCCCATTCCCAATGGACAAGTTCATTCCCATCTCTGCACAGTGTTCTGCAGACTGTTATTTCTCTACCCAGCTTCTCTCTTCCCTAATATTTTTAGTCCTTCCTGAGTCTTCAAACAGGCCAAACAGAAGAACTGGGTGGAGGATAGAGCTCACTGTTACATACATTGCCGTTAATTATGCTTTCACAATCACATACTTTTGTCAGCATACATTCAATTGGCAACCTGCTATAACTTCCAGAGTTTTAAGAATGACAGTGTATCCAGTCACCACCACCTCATATTTAAACTAGAGATTGTTCTTACATGTAATAATTCAAACTTCATTCTAAATTTTATCAGAACATTTCACAGGATTGCTAACAACATGGAAATATTACTCATGCCTCCCATTTTTATAGATTTAAGATTTAGTTTTGAAGAGCAACATGTCTGAAGAATACGTTATATCTGTATGGTCTTTGCAAGAAAACACAAATATAGTCTGCCTGCAGACTGAGCTGATTAGCTGAGAGATCACAGAGCCTATGTTAACATATCATGCCTCTTAACTGCATACTTTGGTCTGTGCTTAACATACACTTCTGCTTTCCACGGCACTATATTCCAGCCAAATGAAATATATACAGTGCAATACATTGTTTGTTATCACATCTGTAAATATCTAGCTACAAAATAATAAAAAAAATCCAGCATGTTTTAAGTTGTGATTTTAGTAACTCCAGATGGATACAGAAGCATAATAATTTTTTTCATGATGCCATGAGTAAAAGGGCATGCACAGTAACAAAACACTACTTGACGGATGAATATCTCAAGGTCTGTCAAGGCTAACAGTCATGGTTTACCTTTTGGTTTCATGTACCTATAGTGCAGTCTAACGCCAACTGGCACCGCATCAAACGCTTCTCTAAACAATATCTGATTCTACCTGGGGAGAGTAGTGTAAGTAATATACAACCATTCAAACTACATTGGAAGATGCTTTTCAAAGATGAAACAACTCAATTAACACATCAAGACTGCAAGAGTTTGGGGATAGAATTTGAAAAACCTTTTTGTTTTGCCTTTCTACAACACTTACCACAACAGGGACCCAGTCCATCCATTCTTATTACCATACTATAAAAATAAACCACAACAGTTTAGCTGAATTTAGCTAAAATATGGGCTTTTTTCTCCCATAAAAACAAAGAGAAAGAAGAGTCACATTATATACAAATACATATGGAATGCTTTGCAAAACTGTTAACACCTGCACATGAAAATCCAAACTGTGTAGTTTTATGTAATGGCTACCGGAAGCATTAGGAGAATGGACAGTTTACTGAAGAAACAGAAAGAGCCTGTTTGGTCTACCAAAATGAAGATGCAAAGTTCACAGCGTGTTCTCTAGAACACATTTGAGAAATAAAGAGTAAGAAAGACTATGTAAGCTAGAAAATATGTAAGTTAAACTAAATTATAATATAGTCTGGAAATTGGAATGTAGCTGGTAATCACCAAAGGAATGAAGTTCCACAATGGCTTTCAAGATAAGGCTATGATAATTTTAAGAGAGGAACTGCATGACGTGGTTGCCTACAACATAACTCTGATTTCCTGTGTTCTTAGAAGAAGAGGAGATAAAAGCTCAGAGAACATTTTTTCAGCTGTGATGTCTGATAATGCCAAATTCACAAGGAATGAAGGAAAGCAGGTGGAAACATAACAAAAAAATAAAAATCAAGTTGGGGGAAGTCCCTAATTACACAGAGGACTACTATCACAGCATAATACTGCATCAAAGAAACATTTCCCCTTATCCATCTCAATCAGAAGCTCATGGTAGTCTTTGAAAAGGGTTAGTGAGAGGTCACGATCATACAAAGGTTCTGCTACATCATTAAACCTCTGTTAATGGATACAGTGAAACAAATGAACTTCCTAAGTCTAGGTGAAGGAGAAAGACTACTGGATTTGCTCAGCCTAATTAAAGATACACATTTAATACTGTTGTTAGTTTGAGAAAACCACTGGAATGCCTATGTTTATAACCCTAACAGAGATCACATGAGGGTCTGTATTTCATGTACAAGTTCCCAGCACTGTTCTAAATCACAGACTGCTGTTAAATGCAAATGCACTTTGCCAGAAGATTGTGATCACTGCTTTTGTATATGGACTTTACTGGGTATAATCACAACTTGAGTCACCTTGAGATTTTATTACTTTCATGTGACCTACACAGGGGGTTTCACACTGAGATGAAGTCTTTCTATAAACTCTAAAAAGAAGTGCAATTAAACTTTCAGTCTTTTAAAATGTGTAAAGTGCTCAGAGTTAAAATTCTGAAGATTTGACTAAAAGTCAAATAACAACACTTCCTCAGCATAATGGCCTATATTTTTCAATTAATCTTTGCTTAGATTTATGGATCGTAATTAAAACTACTAGTGTAAACATTATCAACTGGATATAACTGTATGTTTTTATTTCACTGTTTACATGATATGTAAGTGCAAAGATTTTGGACGTGTATTTACAGAAAAAAATCTAGAGAGTCTACTTTCAAAAATTACTCAAAATCCAAGTGTAATCATCAAAAGGGGGTAAAATTCCTAACTGTAGGTGCATTTTTAGAAATACACTGTTAATGGCACTATCATCTTAGCATGAAAAAAGCATGAATAGTTTGCCCATACACTGAGAATTTGTGACAGCAATACCACAAAGTTTTCAGCAACACAGCTTCCAGAATATGTGAACCTCTGCCCCCCCCCCCCCCCCCCCCCCGCCCACCCCGGAGCCTACCAACTTCTACAAGCCAAGCTACGGGGATCTGATACTTCGTAGGTGAAGACACTATATGTATGGAGAGATCTTTTTTTCAAGAACATTGGGAATGTACTGTTAACATGTAACAGTTGGGGCTGCAATAATGCAAAGGAGACATAGCAACCTCTGCTCCAAAGACAGACATGTAACATTTAAGATGCTAAACAGGAAATGATAAAGGACTGGAATATCAGTCTTGGAAGATAAGAAAACCGATGAACAGAAGCAAAATGCAGAGGACAAATGGACTGAAAAGTAGAGTATTGCAAAATAATAATAAACCAAATATTTAGGAAAATATTCAAGTGAAAAGTTATGTCAATATGAGTGGTGAAAAATATTATTAATCAAAGCACCATTGCTTATTTTTCCATTAGTGTCAACACATGAAGGGCTCTGTATGAAGAATGTAGGGAGTCACAGTCACACCTCAAAGAGTTTACTGTCACAGGATTGATACAATCAGTAAAGGAAAAAAAATAATTAAATTAAATGGTAAGAAAATAGTATGATAAAGTGTTGGACTGCTGCACTTGCCTGACACTTTCAGATGCTTTGCAGTGCTAGGCAAAGACAAAATCATTCCACTGTGTATTCTCACAATAGAGCTTCCTTCAATGGGAATATGCTCAGACAAAAGCCATAACCTTTAAGATCCTGTTTCCTAGCTGTTCCTCTTTTTATATGAAAATAAAAATCAATTGTTGTCACAAAGTCTCTTTGCCCATTATCTTCCTTATGTTACATTTATGAATAAAAATGTGTGAAATTAAATTATACAGGCACTGAAATATCATATGATTAGGTGAAACATTCTTGATGAACAAGGATACCCAGAAATACTGCAATTGCTTCCACATTCATCCGCTCAATTACATGCTTCTCACCTATTTAATAATGCTTGTTATATCCCAGTTAATTGATGTGTTTTGAGAGTTTATTTTCTTATACACTATGTCAAGTCTTCTACAATGAACAAGAGACTTGGATCATAGCAGTCTCCTAGAACAGAACAAGCCTCCAAGGTAAATGCAAAAAGATCATGAAACGGACAATGCAATGATAACCAAAAAAAAAAAAAAAAAAGAGGGGGAGGGAAGACAGGGGATTGGAACATTATGAAGTTAAAGAAACAAGGGAATGAAAGGGATTTAAACAGGAATGATAGGTAACCTACTGTAAGTGGTGTGAAAGCTTAACAGTGGGGGACTGGAATAATCAGATATGGGAACAACCTGACAATGGAATGCTTTCAAACTGAAGCACCTCAAAAGTAAATGATCTTAGAGCAGAATAATCATATTTGCCTCTGGGAATAAAATTTAAAGATAAAAAAGTTTGAAAAAAAAAACCTAAACCCAACCCCAAGTTTGATGATTATGCAGATAGAACTGCAAAAAGAAATGATCCAGTCAGGGCAAGAGTGGGAAAGGCAAAGCAGTAGGGCTGGGAATGACAACAATACAAAAGAAAAGGTGTCTGAAACCACAGATGGTTGGAACTCATCTTTTCACAGACAGAACTGAAGATGAAGGACCGCGCTGGACAAGCTCATTTTTCGTAACTCATTGACTCTTACTCTTGTTCATTTAGTAAAAAGTTATTACATCTCACAACAACCTTACATAGTATTTTCCAGAAATAACCTTAAAGCTCGTGGGGTATACGTGCGTCTTGACATTTGGCTTCAAACAATTCCTGTCCTACAGAATACAGCACTACAATAGCTGAACACAAAGTCATCATGAGACTGTAAGAATTCACTTTTTAAGATGGGACTCTAAAATACCATTTTTTGTTTTTACTGTGCTTCTTTTAAAAACAATCAACATTTAAAAGTCTAGAAATTAGAATGACATCCATTATCTCCAGGATTCCGGATTTGCTGTTCGGAACTAAATTATTTTCATAAATCAATTGAGAATATATGAGATTAGTTGCACTGTCTTCAGTGTACACTCTCATAGAGTGTGAGGAGAGAGAAAACCATGACAACAGCCACTTCCACAAAACCTCACCAACAGGATATTTGCATTCACTATCTCCTCTGCTAACTCTTCCCACTTATTAAATGAACTACAGTGGGTTTTAACAGAATCGCATAACTACCGCACTGTTTCCTATGGTGAGACTACATTTTCTCAGACCACAGTTTTCCAGGTTTTCTGATGACAAATTTCTTTTTGTTTCCTCAAGTGCTATGAGCAGCTTTGTAGATTAAAATTATACCTTTTTCCCCCCGATTTATACAGTGAAGTAAACCAGCATTTTGCATGATGCATTTGCCAAAATATTAACACATGGACAAGAGATGCACTAAGTGTTCTGGTGATAAACACCCTGGTCCGTGCCAGTTGCAATAATCACTTAAGGGTGATCAATCTTCTATGATGCACAAACACCAGGAACACAGTTGAACTTGATTTCCATTCCTGATATTCCATCACTGAGAGTGAGAATTCTTGAACATATAACAGAGAGAAGAAAAATAAAAGCATAATGATGATTTCATTATGATCCTGATGTTCACTGAAGAATCTAAATGTACTGGCGCTGAACGAACTAAGTTTTGACTCCAAAACTCTTCACCAGTACACTTGTTATGACGCAGGTTAAAAAGGAGTTATCACTAAATCATGAATTGTTATTACTGTCCCAAGTACCATTCCATGTCTTATCCAGTGTTGTTGCTTCAGGTTCAAAAAAATTTTTTCCAGTTTCCCATAGCCATGCAGCTTTAACTACACTTGTTTGGATGGATGTGGTTGGTTGGTTTGTTTGTTTTATTTGTTTTGTTTTGGGTTCTTTGGTTGGTTGTTTTGTTGTTTTGTTGTTTTTTTACTTCAGAACTCTGCATTTATACCCCAAAGCTATGTGCTGTGGAGGTTCCAATGAAATCCATGCACAACTGTTATGCAAGATTAGCGGCACCTAGTTCTACATAAGTAACGGGTTTTTGTACACTACATATCTTCCTTTGTGTTTGTCACTTTGAAACTTGTGCTTACCAGCTAAAACCCACAGTATTTTGGAGTAGTCCATGTTCAAAAAATGAAGGAAGAAACAGTCTTTCTTACTGATTTAAATGAAAAGATAATTGTCTGACACTGATTGTTGACAACTGGTGTTTGAGGAAATAGGAATTTTGAACAGAACATTCATGTCCATAACAAGCAACTTCTTTACTCAGTGAAGGTTTATGTCAAGGGAGCACTTAGTGGCCACATCAACCTACCAGGAATCTGATTTGAAGGCCAATCAAAGATAGAACTTGGATTTAATACTGCTGAAACACAGAAAGTAAACTTAGGATTTGAGATTCCACTAGTGATATGCTGCATACCGGATCATGGAATTACTGTCTTTAGTCAGACTGGGAATGGAAACTAGGATGCATGCTGCATAAAATATCATATGCTTTAAGGAACTATTAATACAGGAGCTAGCCCAACTTCCAGGCCATGGTTATATTGATCACCTAAAACTTACTGCAGTATTTTAAAGTGTTAAGATATGGAGCAGATTATATATTATTACCCAAGGCAGGAACTGTAAAGCTTTTAAAGTACCACTGCCCTAAATACACTGGCTGGGATTCACTGCACTTAGCAAGCATTTAAATGTTCTACATTCACCTGAAGTTATATCTCCACCTTCATTCTCTAGTTAATGAACAGAGACTGTTTTCTAAGTAAGCCGATTCACGCACCTATTTCAGGTATCTGTCCACAGAAGGATCAAAATGCTTTTACTACTGCTTCAAAAAACAGGTGTGAAGTACCAGGCTCAAATCCAAAGACTGGAATTATTTCCCCACTTCCTGACACTGAGTAGCTAAGGTATTAAACTAGTAGAAATCAATTTCTCTGATAAAGTTTTCATGCTCAAAGCACAGAAAGACTGACTACTGTACACACGCATAAACACACATTTCATTATGTTTGTAAAAAAATAAATTTATGCTCAAAAAATAAATGTGAACATTCTAAAACAAGAAACTTTGCTATTTATCTGATAAGAATATCTGATAGAATTTTAACAACCAAATGCCTGAGATGCTTGGCTTTGACACTGTCACTGGGACTATTCTCATTTCCTCCTGATACTCTAATACCAAACAAATATCTCTCCCTGGAAGCTTGTCTCGACTCCAAACTCTGCCCCTTCCCAAATGAAGGCTCTGGTCTCTAAATTGATGCAACCTCTTCCCTCTTTTCCTAATACCATGCTCTGTTGCTCCCAGCTGCCTGCCAACTTCAAGATGGCAGGCAATGTAATTGCTCAGCATACGCCTGGTGTTGTGGCTAGAACACTTTCCTGTGAATCAGAAGATGGAGGTTTCATCTACTTGGAAATTAATAGAGCCACTGACTTCATAGGTGAGTGCAGTAATTATTACCCCCTCAACAACACTTCTCTAGGGGAGAAACACCCAGACCTCCTGGCTGAACCTTCTCAGGAAGCTACAAGTATGTAGATGCTTTTGGCAGCAAAATATACTTTTTCTAGTGTATTAAATATTTTTCATTTAAAAAACTCCAAAGCCTGGGATTATGTAATCTATGTAGGTAATGTAAAATCTAAAATGCACCTTCACTGTTGCCCTATTCCTTATTTACTTTATTCTGTCATGCTTTCCCTATGCTCTTTTCTCATTTCCTTAAGTGATGACCTCTAACCAATTGAGGGGCCCTGGCCAAACTAGACAAGGAAAATGTCTCTCTTCTCCCTTGGTTCTCTGCCTCCTGCACAAGCCTCTTCTTTCCTTGACTTTTCCCTGTAAATTGCATTCACTTTCTTTTTTATATTCTCAGCTCCATCAGTAAGAAGAGAGCAAAAATTTTATAAATTAACAGGTATCTAGTCTTGGGCTGTATCTTTTGGCTGACAATTCTTGGTCTCTCAGAAGGCCAGTAACCTTGCACTAAATTTGGTGCAAGGGATGAACAAGCATAACCTCTTTCTCCAGTGATATCTCAGTGCATTTACATTCTGTTGCTTGAATCTCTCAAGAACGGAGGGTTACAAGTTTCAAAAGACCCACTGTGGCAAGTCCCGAAACTGTCTGTTTTGATAAATGACATATCATAGAAATGGGAGAGGAAGGCTGAATCATGTAACTCACGGGTGTTACTCAAGTTATTTCCCTTTTTTTATAGGCAACAATATGCAGTATTTTAGCTATCAACACAGCTATAAATGTAGCCATATCTACATAATCATATGCACAGATATCTCAGTTTATCCAGCAGAATGGCAGACAGCACATAGGATATGTAAACAGATCTGCCAAACACTTAGAAAACAATTTTAATAACAAGTGTCATTCTTTTCTGTGAAGTAGCTGTTTTTAACACACATGATCTAACTCTTGTTTGCTCTTTAAAGTTTTATTGTCTTGGCATTTTATACAGGAAGAGAGCATTAGCATACTCAGGAGAACTGCTAAAAGTAAAAGGCCTCAAGCTACCCACTGCATGGTTGATAGCATAAAGCATGGGATATAAAAACTTTTGTCTGATTGCTCACTTTACTTGTTTTAGAGTAGTGTTACTCTCAAGAGCATATATTCATGTTCTTTCTACTTCAAGTTTTATTACTTCTTTTGTATTATTTAATACATCTAAAGACACTTCCAAAAGACAAATTTTTCCATTTTGAAAAAGTAATGGTTTGGAACCTGATAAAATATGTGAATGTTCACAGTGTATTATTTTCAAAGGCAAGTAGAATAAATGTGCAATAAAACAATTAAATGTGTGACAATAAACATTTCTGTGTGATCATGGATATATTAACATGCCAAACAAAAGAAGAAAAACTAGGCAAAATATTCCCCCTAAAAAAAAGAGTTGGATCAAAGTAGATTCTTTACACACCAGATCGTAATTAAAAAGGGAGTTTGGTCTCAATTACTGTTACTGCTAAATATCCCCATCTAGAAATTAAAATTAACATTAAAAATGTGAACGAGCAAATGAATGAAGAAAAGGCAAATCAGATCAGCTATTTTACACACAGAAAAAAGACTATATTGTACATACACATTAAAAATCATCCTACAGTAAACTTAAATCTACGTCTACTTAGATATCACACTGCTAATTATTATATAAATAACCTGGGAAACAATACCTCCAAGATACATGTTTTACTATTTAGTAAACAAGAAACTGCCATGTTTGACATCACTGATTAAGGCCAGGCATTTCTAAAGCTTCAGACACATTTCTGAAATCCACAATACATCAATTTTTAATACTTCCACTCTCTCAGCTCCATTAAAAAGATGGTAGGGGAAAGATTTTAGAGTAATTAATGATATAGTTAGCTGCTAAATATTAATAGGAATCGTAGTCTTGCATAAAATATAACATATAAACCTTGCCAATACAGACGCACCAGTAATTAAACTTGAATATGTAATTACACTGATTTATACGACAGGCAAAAAGTTACACTTTACTGGCTTCTATGTAAACTGTGGGCAACAGTTAAACTTTGCATTTTATGGTTTATATAAATGGGCAATATCTCTACTACAGTTCATAAATGGTTTAGAGACTCATAGTTAAAATTACAACTAATTCCAACATGAACATTCTGACTATACCTTACAAACCAGACTGTGAAAATGACACCATCGAGATCAGCCTCCTGTTACATTCAATGCTCATAAGCAAGTTGAAGAGGATAAAAAAAAAAGGGGGCAAAAAAAAAAAGCAAGGTTACACCAATTTACTACAAAGTAAATGAAGACTCATCTATTTAAATGCTGCAATATAAATGTTTAGTTTCAAACATACACTTCCAGATGTTTCACTTACCATGTTTCAAAGCACTTTTGAGTAATATTGTGTCTTAGACTAAGGCATTTTTTTTCTTGAAGGGATGCTAACTGCACTTACATGTGAGGCTGAGGAGAGCAGCCCGGACTGCTATTTCCATTACTGTCAATGTGATCCAGCGAACCATTGAGATCTTCATGGACTGCCTGCAGTAGGCCACTGGATGCGTTATTTATCAGTCCTGGGTTACTAAGTAATGGTAAACTACTCTCTGCCAGCGCAGCCTACCAAAATGAAGAGTAAAAATAAAAAGTATTAGTCCATACATACACAAATCACTTCTAAATGTTCATACATGTATGAATGTACACACACAAAGCAGCTCATTTTGGGTAGTTGCAGAGGTGGTCAGAAGGATTCTGTGCATTTTCCAGTTTTCACATTCTGAATGTAACAGCACCTCTATTTCCAGTTTACTATTTCTCTGACATAGGTTTCATTATTCTCTATTATTATGCTCCAATATTCATGGTACTTTCTAGTTTTACATTATTTTTTGACTTTGAATTACACTTAACCCCTATGCCCTTCCACACAATGTATGGCTCCTTTATAATGCAGACAGCTGCTATACTTTAAAAAATGACCAGAACTTAACTCAAAATAAAGAAGTCCTGACATTTGCCTCTTCTGCATAAAAATTATATATTATAATTAAACTTTAAAGTTTTTGCCATGAGCACCATGTTCCCCAACACTATGATGTGAAATCATTTATGACAGCTTGGATAAATATTAATGCATATCCACATGCATTTGCAAAAGCTTCTATCAATCTAACATTTGCAGCAAACCTGAGTGTTCCAGATTTTGCCACAGGGTGTCCTTCTTGCTTCTTCACATCAAAAGTAGCATGAATAAGAACTACTACTTCTTGCGGTGCTACAACTTACTTAGGTGATAAACCCAACTATTCAGAATGACCATCAGGTCCACATAAACATAAATATAGGAAACAATATAATTTCTAAAACAGGAAATTAAGTATGTCACACATAAGAACATAATTACGTGTGTGCAAAGAAAGAGTAATTTAGTATTTTTTACCTGCAAGCTTGCATTAAGAGCTGCTCCATAGCCTAAGCTGGTGGGTATGTTTTTCACTAACGTTGGGCTTCTGAAAATAAATGATTTTTCAAATTTTAAAAACAGGCAGACATCCTGGCTGGCTCGCTGGGTTAATGGATTGGTTTTTCAGCTCAGAAGACCAGAGTTTTAAAAGGAAAAATGAAATGAAGCTGGGGTGAAGGGGTTCAAACCTTTACAAACAGTGATTTATTTGCATCAGAAAAGCAAAAGTTTTGTTGTAATTAGGCCCACGTGGGAAGCTGCTCTGAGAGAAGGGCCACAGTGACTCATAAAGATTCTGATCTCACTGAAAGAATTTGACAGAGACAGCTATAAACTTTGTACACACCTGCCTCAGCTATGCTTGTTGTGTCATTTGTTTTTGGTTTTCTGAACTGGTACACATTTGAATACATTACATACAACTATGTTAAGGTGCTGAATAAAAAGATCTTAACTCTTCCCTTCCAAGAGGGAAATACAGAGGATCAATTAGTTCCAGCAAATCAAACACAGTGTATTTATATTGGACTAGAAATACTACATGGTAGATCACCATAGAACTGTATTTTCAATAAAATTAGTGCCCAGGATGACTCCAGAGGTCAGCTGTGTGGCAGTTTACAAACAGATCCATTACAGAAATAGAATATCTTCTTGTAAAGAAAAACCTCCAGCTTCTCTCTCTCTGCACCTTTGGTAGTTTGAACAGTTTTATCAAAACTAATTATATACTCAGAAGGAATAAAAAGCATCCACAGAACCAGTCATACTGACATGGGATTAATTTGAAAGTAGGGCAGTAAGCATACCAAAGGTCCTCCTGTGAAGGCTTCTCATGAATACTACCCTCATCAAGTAGATATTTTTGAGGTCAGTACTGTTGTGTATGATACCTATATTCCAAAATGACCTTGAACGACTCCCTACCTCTGTCAAGGGTTTACAGCAAAAACAAGCACATATGAAACTCTTAACACATGGGCAACATATGTACACAGGGCTATTTTTAATATATAGTAGGAGAACTTATGGTAGAAGGAATTAAAATGACAAACATATGGTGAAATACACTGAAAAAAACAAAACCATTATCGCTT
>CM054376.1:152326346-152328846 GCA_028858755.1 Ara ararauna
ACTAACAAAGGTGTTGATGATTGAGTGCTCACACTGTAATTAGTGTGTCAGGCCCTCATTTCTCTGCCAAGCCTCAGCTATTAATTGCACCAAATTAGAAAACTGTATCAGAGGCAAAATTATTCTTTCACTTGTCATTTTGAGAGAGGGAATTCATTCCATTCAAGAGGCAGGTTAAAAAGAGGGGAAGCAGATACTAATCTGCTTATGTCATGTAAATAAATGTTCCTTGTGCTATCTGTAAGGAACTGGGTGAAGCATCTTTAAACTGCCGGCAAAGAAGTTACCTTCCAAGTTGCTGCATTACGCCTGAAGTAAGCAAATGTCCGTGTAAACCAGCTGTAAATTTCATTAAGTGTTAACTGCCTGTCACTCGATTCCATGATAGCCTGAAATGAGACAAGATACATAGTGACATAAAATAATGGTTTACTAACTAGACTGGATGACACTTTCTCAACCAAGCCTTACTTTAAGCATTAATGAATTTTAATTTAATCAGGCAAACTTAATTTTCTCTCGACTTACCTGCCTTATGAGAGTTGCATAAGTAAATGGAGGTCTGACATCTGCATTTTTATAAAATTCATAGTTTGGGGCAATTTCTGGAAAATAAAACCATATCAACTGTCTGTTAATGTTATTAGCAGCCTACATTGTGTATTATGATTGATGACGTTGTTTCCTATGTGCCCACAACAATTTTCAAAGGAACCATTTACTCAGGAAAGCACAAAAGGCAACGGACAAGCAAATTGTATGAAAAAAAGTCTTTCCTGTGCTCCTCAATGTAAAAGTGCAAACGCAGCACGCCCCGGTCAGTCACTTAATGTACGCCAGCAGTGGTGCACCCAACCATCCAGCCTGCCGCCAGCAGCAAGGCCCTTTTAAAATGCGCAAACTGAGTATTTCCTCAGATGGTTGTACAGTGACTCTCAGCCATCTCCTCCCCTGCTCTCTCTTATTTCCCATCTGAAACAGTCCTTTGTAGGACTGTTTGGTTTGCTCTCTAGTTAGCAGAGAAGTAGTCCAGTAATATGCATACACAGAATTAAATATGGTTAGCACAGGCTGATGGCAGCTAAAGGAGTTTATGTCATCATTAATACCAACCCTTTTCATGTATCCTGTTAAATTCTTACTCTAAAACAAGACTGCTTCAGAGCTTCTTTTATGCCAGTTTTCTATTTCTTTCTAATTACTGGCAAAATAAATTAGAGTTTAAAAAAAATATTTTTAAAACATCTGTATTAAACACCTCTGATATCCTTACTTTGCCTCTATGATATTTCAGTTACAGCATAAATCTGGAGAACATAAAAATAAAGGTACTGATCCAAAGGGTCCTACCTGATGACATGGGAATGTTGTATTTGTCTGAATGTCTTCTTCGAATGGCTCCCACATTGGGTACACTGGCTGGGGTGATTACGGAAGGTCCCTGGGTAATTGGGGTGACTGGGGCCGTTGGTGTCGTGGGAGTTTGAGGTAAGCTCTGTGGGGATGTCTCCAATATGTTCTTAGACATGGTGACACTAGACACCAAATTGAGCTGCAGAAACCCAAAAGGGAAAGAAAAAGCAGAGAGGGGGAAAAAAAAAAAAAAGACTTAAAAAGGTTTGACAAATGAGAGTGGATTCACTTCTACAGCTGTGTTGCCACTAATAAGCTGCAAAAGGAAGCAGCCAATCTCAACTAATTACAGGATGAAATTGTATCATAAGAACTCTAATTAGAGGATGCTGTTAGAGGTTATCTAATAATCTGCTGCAATGTTACTTAGGACTAACTCCTTCTAGTACTACCAGACTTCACAGAAAGTATGTTTGCCTGCAATAGAAACTAGCTGGTGATTATTTAGGTCTGTTGTAAAACAGATCTAGCTCCTGCTGAAACAACAATAACAATGATAAATGAATGAAAGATGCTAGTATTCATACAAGACTTAAAGGAAGTTGCTATTCTGATGCTGCCAGAGTTTCGGTTGGTTGTTGGTTTTAAATTTTTTTCAATTTTTCTTTTTTTCCCAGTCCCAAATCTCAGCTGAGAGGCTCCAGCCAGCTGGAAAATTTTACACTGACCTTTACTCTCCTTGCTAATTTGGTGGAATGGTAATGACATTACTACATATTCAAACAAAATTGTCTTAATTGCAAATTAGCCGGAGGAGGCTGAAAATTTTCAAATTAAATCTGATTGGAGATGGAGAGACGGAAATGGAATTTCCTCACTAACAATCATTTGTGGCATGTGTTAACAAATATAATGAAATGTCAAGTTTGCCAATTCCTCTGGAAGTATCATTTTCAATTTATGATTACAGTGTCACTTATTGCTGATGTACCCTGGAAAGTGGGTGTCAGGGTAGAAAAAAGGAAAGAAAGGTGAGAATGTATGCAAGCTGTTTAACAGTGTGCCCTTCATTACTCCCCTCAATAAGGCCCTGTTCCTCATTATCAAAAACTCGTATTACCTCTGTCATATTTACCATACATCTTTT
>CM054376.1:152331346-152336346 GCA_028858755.1 Ara ararauna
TGACTTAGATAGGCAGAGATTTTCATCGATACCCTAGCATTTCATCTTCAAGTAGTGGTATATCCTTTACATATTGTCCAAATGTTACCGTCATGGTTAACATTAATGAACAGTTAATGTATCGCACAGCTTCTATTGTAAGTGCAGTATAACTAAGCATAATATATTGTAAGTACTATGATGCCTGACACCCCGACAGTACAAAACAGGACCTGTATCACAGTACTTTTGCTTATCTGAAGCCGTGTTCAGTTTAATGGAGTTGGATCTGACTGCAGATCCAGCTGCACATCTGGAGCCTCATGCAGGGCTGTGAGCAGCTGGGAGCAACAGTAACTTTTCAGGGCTGTACGAACTCCAACAACATCATAGTGGATTCACAACATTGCAGTCTTGACAAAAATTGAGCAAACCCCCCATGTTTAAACTTGCTGCATAAAACAGCATTTGCATTCATTCAAGAATAACAAATTGTTTATTTGTATCTCTCGTAAACCATTTTAGAAATTTCCTAAGTACACAGATTCTATTTACATTTACTTTTTATTGCCATAGTGTCCACTGAACTTCAAATCTTTCAAAGTGGGTTTCCTTCTAATATCTGTAAATCTATCACAAAAAGATATTCTCTCTAGTTTCAGCCTCAAGGCAATGATTTGGACACTTATAGGTGTACTTTGTTTAGTGTCACCTATGGTGTAGATTGGATAGATTTTGTAAAAGATAGCATTACTTTTAAAGAAACATACAATTTGACAAGCTATTGCTTTTTACCTTCATTTTACTGCCATATTTTTCATCACAGCCATTGTTTTCCAACTGTCACTAAATTGCTCATTTTCTTAGTCTGCTACATTTGTAGACCTATTTACTGTTTATAAAGCAATATGCACTTACAGGTTTTGGAGATGGCTTGGGCTCCGAGGGTCGCATGTGCAAGTGGGTCATCATTGCTTGAAGACGTTCGCGTTCCTTAGAAAGCTGTTAAGAAAGAGTGAGATCAGAAGCATTTTAGAAATGACTGATACAGCTATTTTACTGCAGTGATACATCTTATCATTGAGCTTGTCTTGGTGTAATGATTCCTGCATATAAAAGTCTGTGTCAGGAGAAACTTAAGAGAGAAAATGCAACTTTGGGCAAGGAAAGAAAGAAATAATAAAAAAAAAAAAATCCAAAAAACTTTTATAGCCTTTCATATGTTAAAAGGTCAGGGAAAACAAATAACACTTCATCTTTTTGTCAATATGAGAATTGAGGTCACAGTTGCCTCGACAGTAACAAGTTACTAAGACCATAAATTAGAAGGCCCATAGTGTCTCTTTAAAGTCCTGTGGACACTGTTAGCAATGGACTAGTGCCAACAGCTGTGAAGGGGTGAAGGGTCCTCAAAGCACAGTGCCTGCCAGGATTGTCTACACACTTCATCCTTTCCCACGGAGGTCCAGTTAGTGCCCCCTGCAATCTGCCATCATCAATCTAATTCAATAGAATGACAGAGTCCAGGCAGTGTGAAACACTGAACTCTGCCACTGAGTCGGCATCGACACTGCACTGGGTCTCATTACAACTGATGGACCTTACTTCACTAGCAGTCAGACAAAGCAAAAAATGGCATAATTGGTCACACTGCAAGCAGAACCTTCACTTGGACTGTTACGTTACAGGCTAGCCTTTGTAAATGGTAAACAGTTCTCAAGCAGCCTTTCAACTGCCTTTAGAAAACGTCATGTTACTGAAACCTGCACTTTTCTTAAGCAACTGATACCATCTTCCGCTCATATGCTACCTAAATATTTGTAGTTTAAGACTCAAACAAATTACCAAATTTAAAAAAAAAGTGGATGAAGTGTTTGAAATATGTAACTTTTTGATAGAAATATCAGAACATAAAAGAGGAAAATGTATCTTACAACATGAAAAGAGTAATTTTTTAATTTTTTTTTTCCCATAAGCTAGGTTGCAAGAAGAAATGGTCAAAATAGTATTCCACTGATACAGCTCTGGATACCTACAACATGATTAGATTACAACATTAATTGTAACGAGAATCACTTGGTGCTTAACGCTGCCATTTTTGGGAGAGTTCTTTAGTACTTCCTTGCTTTAATTCAGCTTAAGAGTTACACCTGCAGACCAAGACTGGACTAAGGAAAAGAATTTGTAAGTAATTTTAAGAAGAGTAAACTACCTACAGATATTTTGGGTATGCTGACAATAATTTGGTCAGTGTATCTTTATTTAAAGAACATCTGAGGCAGAGGGTGGGGAAAAAGGTTTCTTCTTGGCTTCATATTATTATGTGTGACACTTTAGACACATGCAATTTGCCATGACATAAATTCCTAACAAACAAGTTAAGCTAACACTATCCTGTAAATCTTACAGAAGAAACTGCAGCTTTTCCTGGGTTTACGAAATTTCATTTTAAGGGAAATGACAATAAATTACATTATTGTGCACTCTTCTTACTGCTTCGGGTTTCCAGTACAAAAATACAGAAGACCCAAACAGTTTGCCTTGGCTAAAACAAGAACAAGTATTCTTACAAGCATGAGAAGGAGACAATGTGCTAAAAAGGCAAGAAACCTGAAAGGCTTTTACCCTTTCTCCACATACGGCAATTAAATCTCAGTCCCTCTCTGTGTCCCTTGTGTGCCTCTGAATAGCCCCAGGAGGGGACTGGACTCCTGAGAAATGCCCTCCTCTGACTCCTGCACAGGTGAGAGGGGACAGCACAGTTGAAGTGTTCCCCACAGTCATTCTGTGCTGCTGAGGTTTGTGGCCAGACTCGGTAGCCTGGTAAGCACAGTCTCAACGCTGCGAGGCCCTGGGTGTACACTTGCATAAACTGGAGGGAGGATTCACATAGATGCAGTGACCTCTAACGGTTAGAGCCTGAACAGGGCACTCAGGTCCTGCGGTTCCAGATTGTGGACTCCCTGGGGACCTCCCTGAGTGTGTCTGATATTACACTTTCTGCTTACAGAAAAATGCCCACCACCAGCTTAGGAGTGATTTTGGGTGGAGATACACTCTGCTACTCCTTTGTCCTGCAGAATGGCATAGACAAACATTGGGTCAGAAGGGGAAGAAGGAAGAGGGGTCCTGACCCAGCATTTCAAGAACTGAAGATGGCTTGGATCCAGTCTCTGCTCCAGGGACTGCATTTTCCATTCACAATGAATGGCATTAGGGTCTTAGTTCAAGCAAAATACTGTAGACAATGCTGATGTTAGATAATTATTGCATAATTTATAACATGAAAAATCTTTAAGTAAAAATACCCCACTTGTTCATGAGTAACAACAAATTTGATGTAAGAAAAATGTAACTTTAAGCTAGAGTCACTAAAGCAAGTGTTTTCAATTTAGTTTAGGTTGATAGTAAATAAGTAAGGAGATAATACATCCATGTAACAAACCTGTATTTCTAACTGTTGAACCACTTGCATTTGCACCCGACACTGAGCAGTGCTTCTGTCATCCAATGCATGTTCATTGTTAAGGTGCCTGGAGAAGAAAGAGAGCACTGGTAACACAGTGTTAAGATAAGGAAAATTTCTTTATGAGTCCATTTTTTCTCTCCTGTGCATATGGCTTCCATTAGTTTCAATGGCAGTTATGCAAAAAGAGCCAGTCAGAGCATGCCTTACACACAACAATGCAAAATAAGAAAACTGCTTATGTTATTTAGTTCTACAGGTTTTGTCAGTGATGGCTGCTAGATACCCAGTTCCTGTCTTCCAGGTCACATGCCATCTAAAGGCCAATGTAACTGGTTATCAATATTTTGTAGAGCAACCAAACTGACTTCTACTCCTGGTTGCTGGTGCAGATGAACAGAAAATCACCTTACAAATGATTCTTCAAAAGATCTAATTGCTTTTAGGCTGCTTGAACTACTTTTTACATGAATTATGTAGACTTTATTAAAGATTTCTCTATCTGCTATTCTTTAGTCATTAAACAAAAACAACAAGAAAACATGCTTTCCCCCTTCCCCAAAATGGAGCTGTAGGGTAACATCACTACCTCTGAAGATGACAGCAATGATCAGGCTCCACAAGCTGAGGAAGAGTGAGCAAGGTTAAGGCAGGGGAAGGAACAGCTACACACCTTAATCACACAGCAAGTTTCCTGAGAAGGGTTCAGGCTATTCATGCCAGTTTAGGAAAACAAAAGTACACTCTGCAACAGGGCAAGAGGACTTCAGTGAGTGGCTGTCTGTAACTGAAGTACAGCCCAGACCTGAGTGGCTGTCCCCTGTATGTTTCAATTGATTACAACTTGTCAAAGCTCACGTAATGCTATTTTTTTTTTTTTTTGAAGGACAGTGGTTTCAGTTTATTCTCTCTCTCTTCCAGGATCAAAGAAGTCCCTTTTGGAGCTTTACTAGTGGGTTTGCTGCTCCAGTGAGAAGAAAACGTAAGCATCAGGCTAAAGAAGAAAGGGAGCAGAGGAGTTTGGCCTTTGAATGTGGATTTACTGGCTATTTCCACAGGAGGGGTAAGCTTTGCATGGAGCACAGTCATAGCTGGTCTCACAGTTACAGGAACTATGTTATCTACACCACAGAGGAAATAGATCTTTTTCTTTTTTCTTAAGTGTGTGTTCTGTTAAGATAATTCTTTAATGTTTTCAGTTAACTGGTTACAAAATTGCCAAAAAAAGGACTGGAGGAAGATTTTACCTGTGCATCACCACCATTATCACCAGTACACCTCTGAATTTCCACATGTATGCATGCTGACCTATGTGTGCACTCAGGTATACATGTATAACATATGGCAGTCAGTGATGGTATAGTGATAGGGGTATAGAAGATCTGGCCCTAGTCTGAGGTTACTGCCTACTCATGATTATTTATTAGTTATTACAACACCATATGTTTGCATTACACCTTACAAAATAGATACAGACATAGTCCTTGCCCCGAGGAACTTTAAATATAACAGCAGTATGCAGTGTGGGAGAAGAAAGTCCAGTATAACGTAATTT
>CM054376.1:152341346-152358846 GCA_028858755.1 Ara ararauna
GTTATTCGTCACTTCACGCTAAATCCTTTCTATTAGTAGGAAAGTGAATCAAAGCTGGTGTTTTCTGTCTTAATCTTCCTCATCAGATGCTCTGCACAGTATCTCTTTTTTTCTTGTTTTTAACCAAGCCACTAGGTAAACCATTTTCTGAGCACGAGAAGTTGGAGTTCACTTCATAAACCGGGCACCCTTCAAAGTTGTCATAAGCATATTACAGAAATACACACAACTAGACTGAGGTAGTGTACCTTATTAATATTTCATTTTGGTACAATATACTTGCATTAACTCTCTTAACACAGGTATCACATTGTTTCAAGTCAGAGAACCTAAAACATCATAACAAAGATTAGACTAAGAGCAAAGCCTTGAAAACTACAGCCATTAGTCCTGTCATCCCCTATAAAGTTAATGGGTTGGAAAAATGGTCAATCTTTGGACTAAAATTTGGTATTTAATTGAAAGAAAATGTTTTTTAATTGTAATGGGGATTTTGCATTAGTGTGAACATGAAAAGGTACTAAAGAATCTAATGCAAGGTTATATATTGATTTCCATCTCAATGCTAGTGTAAAAGGAAGGAATATTTCTACTTCATAAACAACCTCGCCCATTCAGCACCATGACTTCTTATTTGTTTCTAAGGCACAGACGACAGAATTGAACAAAAAGAAGGAATAATAAAATATTCTTGGTCATTGTTTTGCTAGTGTACAGGACAAAAGCCATGACATTGCTGTAAACCCTGATTGACTCTGTGCCAGAATTATCAAGATGTTATATGTCACTTTCACATTTTCCAGGGTTATTTGATTCAGGAAAGCAAGAGCATCTGTAAACCTAGCACTACACTGCCTTAATCAAAATGGTTTTAGTGATCATGGATTATAACAAGAGACATGACACAATGGATGTGCAAAGTCTGCCCACAGAATTAGCATCACTATAGCCTAGATGGATGGACTTATTTAGAAAATGTAGTTTTTCTTGAAAAGGAGAATGCTTAAGTTAAATGAATTTAAATTCTTCATATTAATAATACTTAGGACACTATGTTGAATTGGGAGATTTCATTTTCCTTTTAATACAAACTTATGTAAATAAGGTTGTTTTAAATCCTATACAGTTTTCTCCAATAATAAGCCATTACTTTGACATTCCACTTCACGCACTAATAAACAAAAACTCTATCAGGAGTGATACCTACCTAAGATTTGCAAGTCAGTATAAGTTACTTCATTTAAAATTGAAAGACAGCAGGAAAGATGGAGAATGCATTGCAAATACTTTATGAAAAGTATTGCTATAATCCTATTATAAAAGTTATTGTGATACTGCATACTTATGGTCTCTTGTTAAGGTGCTTCTGTTACATACCCTGTAGTCTACCATTTGTAAACACATCTTTTTGATGTTTCTGCCAACATCCTGGCAACAAAGCAGTGCAATTTCAAATGAGCTAATTAACTTAATTGTTGATGAAGCATGAAACAGTTCATTCACCCTGTTAGCTGCACCATGACAACATAAGAGTCTCAGTCCCTGAAGTTACTCATCTATATAAGCCTATCTGTAGCTTTCCATTAAGATCTATTGCATGCCAAAATGAGTACAGCTCTTCTAACAAAGACCAGTCCATAATGTACACAGGTAGAAAATCACTGCTGTTGTTGAAAATTCAAATGCACACAGAAATACTAGTAACTACTTAAAAATAAAAATGGGAAAAATGCAGAAACACATTGTAGTTTGAAGCTGCAGATGAAAAGCAAAAGCTGCGTCACTTATTTTCTAAATGCTCTGATTTAGACTACAGCTGGCAAAATCAAATACTAAAAGGTAAAACTTTTGACGTAACTGTTCAGTCCTTAAAGATGCAAATCCACCTGTTCACAGTGGGGTTTTTTTTGTGTATCTTGTGCACATACAAGAGTAAAAGCAAAAATAAATTAGCAAGTGAGAGCTAAATGGCCCTGCTTAGTCCTTTATACTTTTTATTTACACTATGCACATTAATTCCCACTATAAACAAACTGTCAGAAATTAAAATGTGCTTTTTCATACACATACTATTCAATATACAATCTAAAGCATCTCTTCAAATTTTCTGAGGCTCCATTTCAGTAAAGGGTAATAAGAGGATTAAACAGTGTGCTATTGAAAGGCCTGCAAAAGTGTTTGACATGAAAGAAAGGATAACAATTTGACCTTCTGCTGATAGCCTCGATTACCCAGTTACTTGGAATACACAAAAAAAAATCTCTAACATGATTTACAGTAAAACTTTGTTTGCCACCTTTCTCTTTCCCTCACCTTAAACAACCCTGTACCAATGAATAAAATTCCACCTACTTTAAAAATTGTCCAAAATCTTCACAAACGCTTTCACAGCCAGGCCATTTGCAAACTCCATGACCATAGAGAGTATGGGAGGCCCCAGCTTCCTCATGTGACGAGCTGTAGCAAAAGAGTAAGGCATCAGATTCATCTCAAAAGCCATAATCGTTGGAGGCTGCTAGCGCCTGTCAGGTTACGATCAGTGACAAACAGGTCAAAACAGGTCAATTTAGCTCAGAGCAGTCAGAAAAATTTAATCGTTCTATTGAATAGTTCAACTGCCAAGGCTAGATGATGTTCCAATTAGAGAAGAAATAGAGCCAAAGATGACTGTTAATAAAGGAAGAAAAAATAAGATGACTGTATAATACCATATGCTAATTCTGCCATATGACCTTGGTGTAACATTTACCTATAAATAAAATATATACTCAGAAGTAATCAATTATGAGAATACTGAAGACAGTCAGAATTTATAAATATTAGGAATGTTACTACATAATATTTGAATTTTCTGCATAAATGTGTGAAAAAATAAAGTTGTTTCCATTAATAAATATTTTTTGTTCACAAGTGTTGCTTCCACAGCTACTTGGCTTCATAAAAAAAACCCAGATGTATTCTGTGTCTTCTTTTGAAACCTCCTCAATAGTTTCATTTACATACAGTTATCAAATAAATTCAGGGGATTGCCCCATGGAGGTGGGCGTCAGCTACACATCCTGAAGCAAAGAACCAGTCTCTCAGATATAAGCACAAAAGTAATACTAACTGAAAATACTACTACAAAAGTATTCAGGGAAGAACTATTTAAAAAAACCCCAACAAAATAATGATAAATAAGCATTCTCATAGTCACATGAGAACCAGAGACACTTATAGTCTCTTATTTTAAGTATAAAAATAATTAAATGGAGTATTTATTTT
The DNA here is from genome assembly GCA_028858755.1 of Ara ararauna. Classification (NCBI taxonomy): domain Eukaryota; kingdom Metazoa; phylum Chordata; class Aves; order Psittaciformes; family Psittacidae; genus Ara; species Ara ararauna. Next base: position 152,344,611 of record CM054376.1, read on the forward strand.
AAAACACAATTATTTACAATTTAGGTTATGTAGATACAAATTAAATTTCATCTTATATTGAGATCATCTACATCTGACTATGCTCTACTGTGTACTGTGTACTTTTGTACGTATTTAATCCCTTACTTGAAAATGAGGACTAGTGAAGAATATCTGTCAATGTGTCTGAGAAATTATTTTAACTTTATCCATGCGGTTGAATTCCACTGTATTACACTAAGACCACTGAAAAGTTGTATGAAAGGCATCAACTGTGTTACTGTTGTGCATATAAGAAAGAAAATTCAGTGGTTTTCTTCACCAGAGACAAACAATGTAAGAACTGTTTTAATGTACTAATTTCTAAAGTGCCCTTTATATAAAATATTTGCACTGAAGTACAGCCTTGACAATTAAGATAGATGAACATTTTCAATGAAACCAGCAGTGTGATTCAAGAGTAAGGGCCAGACTGCCAGATGTGTTAACTCAAATATGAATGAAGCTAAGTGCCTATAGAAAGTGCCCACGATCTGCATTTACACCTCTAAAACAGCACACTCTATTCTGGGCTTTCTCATTTTTAACAAAACTACCATAAGTATATATGCTATAAAAAAACAGGCAGGTAATTGTCATTGTGTCTGCAAAGTCAAACATTGCTACTGAAAATTATGCCCTACTGGTAAACAATCCTGAAAAATCATGTCTCCATGATCTCTTAACAAAACTGTGTTATTTTGTGATTGGGAATAACATGATTTCTGATGCTGAAAGACAGCTTTACATCAAATGATAAGCACAGTTGAAATCTTGTTAGAATTACCTGTCTCGCCTTGCATTTAGAACTGAAGACTGTCCATTCACTATGGAATGATGAGTTATTGGTGGTGATGCTTTGGAAGTGGTGGAGGAGGTAGTAGAAGAGGAATTGTTAGTAGTGAGGTCTAGCCCTCCATGTTTAATGCCATTGTCTTCCATACTGTGAACTCCAGTCACTTCTTTCCATAACTGCTGAATCTCAGCAGGACTTAAGCCAGCTATAAAATGAAAGAAAGCCCCACTAATATAACAAAATAAAGAGTTTCATATAATGAGCTCAGTGTTATTAATGGATTAATGCCAACAATAAAGCTGATGCCGGTTTTCCAGCACAATCAACATGTAATAAAACATAAAGTAATTTTTCTTCTGTCGGAATCCAGGTAATCTAACTGTCTTCTCTTGTGTTATAAACAGTCCATTAGAAATCACCAATTTTAATAATATTATACTCCTTCTGAAAACATTTCTCAAAGATCAAAGGGTGAAAGCTACAAAGAACTTGCAACTACCTCTTGAAAGAGAAAAAACCCAACAACCCTAAATAGACTTTTGGTCAAGATATTTTTTGTCTGCTTATTCAATTTCTTGACACGGAAATGCAACTCAATGGATCCAGTCAACTCAAGCTTTATAATTCCTCAGAATAAAACATGTAATGGAAAATAGAAAACCAAGTTACACGAAGGATACAAACATTGATATTCTCTTTAAACACGAAGAGCAGGGAGTGGGGGAAGAAGACTGGAGAGAAAAAAAATCAGAAGACAACAATTAAATCAATGAGATCCTAACAGGTTTAATATTTGAGCAGAACACATCTGTCTTTAATTAATGACACCCACATATTCATTAGTTCTGTTTAATATTTATGAAAATTGTTCCATCATAAAATGTGTCACAAGAGGCAAAACCAAAGTGACTATTTGGAAGAACACACCCACAAACCCATTAGACACAGGTAATGGCTGAAGATCTTTGGTACCATTCAGTGTCACCAGACAGCTAGAAAGCCAGCAAAACTGGCCCATTTACAGCTCTTTCCACACAAATGAAATTACACAGAGTATAGACCATCAAATTTCTCATGATTTTTTTTTTGTCCAGCCTGACTGTGGAAAACAAACTGGAGGGTTTGGCTAGGAGAAAGGAGACTGTGTCTCACCAGTCTCCTGGGGTGATGGGCAGCCATACAAAATTTGAAAACCTTCTCAAGCTCCCCTGTATGCGCTATATGCGCAGCACTGTTCTGGAGTCTAGCCACCAGATCTTTGCAGATACAGCTTAAATTTGCTCTCCACTCCATTTGTAACCTGGAAACTTGTACTTTCCAGGATTAATCTGAGGCCACAAATAGCAATGTCTCATAGAATGTATGCATACATATGTGTTAGGTTCACTTGGCTTGAGTTGAGCACATTGCACGAACTCATGGAAACTTCCATTACAATAAGCTTCTGCCTGAACTAAAGACACCCAAAACACAGGCAAGAGAAGAGCTGTGAGCAATATCTTATCTCGTCATGAAATACACAACCGAGACAGGAAATTCAGATTTTGAAAGATGTGGAGTTCATCGAAAATATATATTTTTTCTGTCAACTGCCAGTCTTTCTAAGTTTGACATTTCTCTTTCGAAGAATACTAAATTAAATGTAGCAACGAATGAGAAGCCCAGAGAGTTTCTTGTGAAGGATCTTGTTTCATGGCCAGGTTTTTCAGCCTGAAATTATTCGGTCCAGATTTTTATCTTAAAATCTAATTCTGTCTTCTGTATCTTGTCTCAAAGAGTGAAATTAGGTAAGACATGCTCACGGGATCTTGATCTGCTGGAATGCAAAACATTCAGAATGCTGGTGTGGTCTGAATTAAAATGCTGCTCTTTTTATTTTATGAAAGAGATTAAATTTACCGCTCTTTAGAAAAGGATTAAGATGCATCTATTCATTAAAAATTTTAATTGAAGATAGTTTTATTTGGAAAACAAGACACATTAGAAAGATGCAAAGACTGTTTTTCACTGTCTGACATATCTGTGTTAGATCATGTTTTACTTTGAAGACATGAACTAAGAATACTAAAAAAACAGATTAAAAAAAGATTATGAAAAAGCACAGTAAGTTCCTTAATAGCTCTCATCAGCTGCCTCACAATGTCTCACAAGCCTACTACATTATTAAAAAAAAAAGACTAGTAATGATTTATAGAAATAATAATTTCTGGAGGTAGTGTGGAAACAAACTGTTTGGAAGGTATTTATTTTTAAAAGAATTATGAAAGAACCTCATTATTAGCCTACTATTTTGTGCCCTGCTTCCCTACCCTAAATACAAACACCCATTGGCAAACTCAATTAATGACAAAGAGAAAAAGATTGGAATTTAAGTCTCAAAACTGGAATTTATATTGTATTTGCACAGCAAAAAGCTAGGTTTTAAGGAAGCAAGGAAAGAAGCCAGGCTCTAATTTACTGCATTAGAGAGACAGGCAATGGGAGTGATGGTTATACTAGCTGTAATTGTTTAATGAAGGTAAGTAATTACTGCCATGTTCATGAGGTATGTTCCAGCAACAGTGCAAATAACCCATTTTAGTACAGTAAATAATAGTTACTCACAAATGTAATCACAAATCAAAATGAAAAGTAATGTATTCATTTAGGTGGCATGATATACACAGTGCATTATTTACTTCAGACTCTTCCCTTCCTCCTGCTATTGACAAAATAAACTGATTTTGTACTGAAAAGAAATAAAAGCCAAGACTAAACCCATCTGTTTGGATAAACAGAGGGCAAACATATCGTTCTGTCTTGCAGTGAGAAAACTTTAACTGGAGATCAGCAAACTTTGGGCCCTGGAGGAGCTGAGTAAGAACCACCCCACAAGGTGAGTGAAGGGCTGGGAGCAGATGGAGCAATAGCCCTTCGCTCGGGCATTGGTCTCTATGTGCTGGGCAGCCCCTGCCTCTGAGTGAAGCTATGGATGGAGCTGTGTCTCCTCGCTCAGCATTTCTTTAAAATTAGACAGAATCTTCTCTCTGGGCTCAGGTTGGTTAATTTTATCACTTCTTCAGAGCACTCTGAAAGGCTGCCTTTTAGGATAAAAGGATTAAGGGCAGGCACTTAAAAAGTATAAAGTTAATAAGCGGATTTATAATTAATTGTAAATTGTGGCAATTTTGTAGTTTCTGTGTCTAAGAAAGTCTAACTCCCATTTTAAAAGAGACCTGTAAAATAGCTGAGAGATATTTTACTGTGGATGTAAAAGTAGAGTAAGTTTTAAAGTTTCATAGGTTGTGCTAACCCTCAAAATACCCTCTGCACACTAAATTAAAGGAGAAAAGATCACCAAGGGGATCCAGAGAGGTATAAAAATCAGGGTCTATGTTGAAAAGGGCATATATTGATTTGCTATGCAGTTTACTAACACCAAGAATTTCAGGATTTTGAGGTTAGTTTTATAACTCTTTTCACTACTATCTGCTCTATTTTTATGTTTGAATAGGTACTTAATGAAACCACTACTTATAAAACGCAGCCATGCATCTGTCTTTTATTTTCCTACATGGCCTGATCAAAACTTTGTTGGTTTTTTTTCCGTTGTTTGGTTTCTGTTGTCATTTACAGTCCCTCGCATCATTGCAGCATTACACGCAAGTAACTCACAGTAAGCCACTGGCTTTGGATGTAGCATAGTGAAGATCTTGTCACAAAACAAATGCTAAAACACCTCTTGTATCTTACTTGCTATACCTGACTATCAAGAAAACATGGTAAAGATTCCTGTCCTACAAAGGCAATAACTATTTGGAGCAAACACTGTTTATAGACATGAACCTCACAGCTATACTTGGAAATTATGACTCTTCATACTTACAAATGCCAACCTCATGCCCTCTTTGTCACTAACAATAAGACAATGTGCTGTAAGAGGAGCTCACCGAAATAACTCCGAGACAGTCACAACTCTGGATTTAGTCCTCTCTTTGATTTGCTGGAAAGACTTTCCTGATTATGATCAGGGGACTGGAGCACCTCCCGTATGAAGATAGGATGAGAGAGCCGGGGCTGTTCAGCCTGGAGAAGAGAAGGCTGCGTGGAGACCTCAGAGCAGCCTTCCAGTATCTGAAGGGGGCCTATAGGGATGCTGGGGAGGGACTCTTCATGAGGAACTGTAGTGAGAGGACAAGGGGTAATGGGTTCAAACTTAAACAGGGGAAGTTTAGACTGGATATGAGGAAGAAATTCTTTACTGTAAGGGTGGTGAGGCACTGGAATGGGTTGCCCAGGGAAGTTGTGAATGCTCCATTGCTGGCGGTGTTCAAGGCTGGGTTGGACAGAGCCTTGGGTGGCATGGTTTAATGGGAGGTGCCCCTGCCCCTGGCAGGGGGGTTGGAACTAGATGATCTTAAGGTCGTTTCCAACCCCGACTATTCTATGATTCTATGATTATCCTCATCACTAACTTCACCTCTCCTGGCACAGGGTGAGTGGCCTTTCTAGAGATGCAGAGAGTTTTCCATGGGAAGCTGTCTTATGATTTTTTAAGTTCTCACATCCACATGAGGGCTATGAAAACTGACGTCCTAAAACTGTACTCGTGTATCTAAAGGAACCCTACGTACACACTAGATACTAGAACTAGGAGGTAAAAATGGAAGAATTAAATACTTGCCTGGAATTCCATATAATTAAGAAAACATATGGCAGGAGCAAACAAGAGATTAATATACCTTAAAAAAATAATCCAGATGTATTTTAACTGTGAAATTTTGAAGTTTTTTATTTCTTTAGTATCAACTTTTCTTTGTCATGACTTCAGTTACACTTAATTGAGTAGAAGAAAGTGCTTAAGAAAAACTGTTTACTAGTTCTCTTAAAAATTTAATAAAAAAGGTATTGTTTTTTCTACGATTTTCTACTAGAAGTGGATGAATGAGAGTTGTATAAAACTAATGAATATCAATGCAATTGGGCAGGAGTACTAGGGGAAATCTGTGGGGATTGCTTAATGTGAGAGAAAACCTGAGGAATTCCTCTTGCAACAGATGGCACAAGAGGAGGTTACAGAAGGTAAATCTGTTTGGAGGGAGGTTGTGCTTCAATTGCTTTTATTCCATCCTGGTCCGATGTGACTTTGTACAAAAGGAACCCAGCTTTTAACAGTCTAATGTGTCAAAATTCATGCATCAGCTTGCTTCCTCACTGCTATTCTCAAATAATAGTACTGTGATAGCTTACTTAGGACTCTTTTTTACTGCAATTTTTGTAACTTCAGATATGATTGCATCACAGCTTTTCCACACCACACAATGTATGGAATTTACACACCTCTCTGGAATCTCTGCTTTCCAGGGACTGAGGTTTTTAGTGGATAAGTCTTTCTCATGCCTATTTTCTGTCTCTTTTTCTTTTTTGTCTACACTGTTGTCTATATACTGTGTACTCTGCTTTTGATCATCTGATTTCTGAAGCCTCAATTTCATAATAGTTATCTGGTGGAGGAACCAGATAAATGCGTAAAGGCCAATTAAGAGTAATGTTGCCTGTCATGAACACAGTCTAAACAATGCTCATTGCAGGACTGGAACGTCAGAGAACAGAGTATTGTGTAATTTTTATGACAGACATTTAGCTCACCTCTCTATGGTAACACAAATGGAAACACATACCTCACAGGTTACAGAGTCCTTAAAATGGGAAGTCGTTGGCCTTATCTTAAAATGTAAGCAGCATTTGTCTCCAAGTGAATTTACTTTTCCAAAGTGCATGCCCTATTTACTTTCAACAACCAATGTATTTGTATCAAGTAGTAGAGTTTGAGCCCATTTTCAGCACTGAGAGATCTTGATCAACGTGACAAAGGGATTTGTTTCTTTAAAGCCTTTACTGCTGTCAGTCGTAATTCACTACTATTGGAATCAGCAGCTTCAAAACTCCTGTATTTTACATATTTAATACAAAGGAATGGCAAATAAAATCAATCCTAATGTTTGGCCCTAAATTCACATGTCATAAATTGAAGATTCAAAGTGCTTTGCAATGCCAAACTCTTTCCTATTTTTTAGGGAAAAAAAAAAAAAAAGGTTTGCAATGGCTTTAATATCACTGAGATATTTTATATCTGTCCATCTATATTAAATATAATGATAATGTTTCTACTAAATCAGATTTCAGTAATTTCTCAGAGAAAAGCAATGGTGCTTGAATTGTGTCGCTATTTGAAATTGTTTTCAGCACATAAGGCTAATAATAAATATGCATCTTATATCTAAGAAAAAACACTCAAAAGCTGTTTTCTTCCATAAAAGTATGCTGTGAAATTTATCAGCCTCAGGAAAATTTGGTAATATGAGTAATAAAGTTCTAATAATAAACTGTCATAACAGGAAGCTGCTGAAATTTAGATGCAAAGGGAATGGTCAAAGAACTTGTAAATTAGAAATTAATCCAATCGTATATTACTGGAATACCTTGTGGCAGAGACTGGACAGGAAGAGCAGACTGGCCAGGTGGGATGGAAATGAGTCCCTGACGCTGAAGGTTCAGCAGATGTTGCTGCTGCTGAAGTTGTTGCATCTGGAGGAGCTGCTGCTGGAAGACAAGCTGCTGGGCTGCCAACTGCTGCTGCTGCTACAGAGAGAAGAGGGCGGGGGGGGGGGGGGGGGGAAATGCAGCAAAAAGTAAAGCGTGCAGTGAAGGCTAGAATGGCAAAAACATAAAATCAACCCTTTCCCCTTTAATCTGAGTTATTAAATAATAATACTATTTGTAGAATATTCAGGCAGTGAAAGCATTTGAATTTTCTATTATATTCATTCAAGTTATTAGGTGTTAGGGAAAATAGCAAGACACAATGACACGCTAAAGAAAAGGGTCAAGAGAAAGTATTGAGCAGCTGTTTTAAACAACAACAAAAAAACCCAGCTCATGGCAGATGATAACAAATTTATCTATGCTAAAAGTGTAACTCTTCATAGGAGCCTGTGATTTGAAGGCACTCTTATTTTTCCAATTGACTAAGTATGGTCTGCAGTGGCCCATGAATGTGGTCTCCAGTGATCTATTAGTAAACTGGGATGTAGCCTTCATTTCACTTGCCTGTTAGCTCTCCCTCTTCTCTTGTTGGAATATATTAAAAGGAGCATTACATTCAAGGCAACGAAGTGCCCTATTATGGAGCAAAAGTATAAGTTCCAGTTTTGTGAGGCATTTCAAGACAAACTGGAGGCTGAAAAGACACAGGAGGGTATGAGACGGCAGTCACACTTCAGAGAAAGACAAGCTGCTGTGGAAGACCTTTCCTTTCTAGTTTGGGGAAAAGAGAAACTTCTGATGCGCTCACTGGAAAACAGACTGCATAATGGAGCAAGTCATGTGGATTGCCCACAGCCTCCGGAGAAATACAGGAGCAATTTCTATTCCGTAGTTGATGGCTGTCTGAAATTCTATTCACAAATCCAAACAGAAACAAAGCCTCAGGAGGTCACAACTGCTTCCTCGACGTTTGCATAATGGGCAGCTTGAAGACAACGTCTAGGATACCCGCTGATCAATTTAACTACTTCAACATGTTTTGTTTGTGCGATGTTTATATTTGATGCAGTTTGCTGACAAGTACAAGCTAGGCCTGAGAAACCCACTTGTCAGGTTGATTTATGAGCACATCAAACTGTAACTTTCTACTCGCCACTTCAAACCTACAGTAGCAGTTCATTAATCAGGGGCCTGTGACTTTGAAATCTGTGCTCAATCGCTCTTTTTCAGCCATGGACTAAATTTGCATGCTTTCTGAGCTGTGCCACTGAGAAAAGTAAGGCTCCTTCTCCAACACAGATTGCCTGTGAATACAAGATAATCAGTACGGTGTCCACCACACGGCTTGTTCTTTGCACACTCAGATTCATTAATGAACATTAGGTGACAGCAGCACTAGACTGCTAAAATCCTATGTCTCAGAAAGGAGAGCAGGAGATTTATACTGGCACTGCTATTAAGCCTGGTAAAAACATAAGAACAAATCTTTGATAGCTGCATCCTTGCTATAGGAAAAGATCTAAACTAGTCTTTTCCACACCTCTGACAGCTCAGACTAGTATGCATCAGCAAGGGTCTTAGCTCCTACCTCTTTTGCTTGCTTTCCTGGATGCTGTTGCTGCTGCTGTTGCTGCTGCTGCTGCTGTTGCTGCTGCTGCTGCTGCTGTTGCTGTTGTTGCTGTTGTTGCTGCTGCTGTTGTTGCTGTTGCTGCTGCTGTTGCTGCTGCTGCAAAAGCTGAAGATGTAACTGCTCTTGCTGTTTCTTGTAAAACTCTTGTAGTTGTTGCTGAATAAACCATTTTGACTTTAATAAATAAAGGCAAAAGTTTCAAGTATTATAAATCTCCTAAACTCTTCTAGATTGGCATATGGTAGCGTAGCCATTAAGAATCACCTCATAATAAAAAATGTGATTTGAAGAGGCAGATCTACATACATTTTTTTCCAAGGCGGTTCTGAAATTTTCCAATGCAGATTCCAAAATATCCTAAACAGAAGGGTATAGAAAATCTGTATTCTAAAGGGAATGCAAGAGCCAAATTAACTCCTCAAATAACTATACCTAAGTTCCTCACATGTCCTATATAACCAATCAGAAATTGTACTCATCCACTCGCAAGAAACCTACAAGCCTCTAAGGCCAAACTAAACTGTCTATTTCATAGGGAAAAAAAGTAATTAATCTGTCAATCTATTTAGGGGATGATGGATTCACAACTGAAGGTGAATTGCCTGCAATAATCACAGTACTGGATATTAAAGTGTTTAAACATACAGTGATTGAGCTGTGACTATGACAAACAGACACATCATTTTCTGTGTGACAATTAACCACGCACCCAAAAATCCACTCTGCGTTACACCTGAGGTACTGATCACTGACACTATCTTCATTGTATGAATAACAAGTTTATGGATTCTTCACTTAGCTGCCAGGTTTTGTGCTAAGGAAACAGTAACCTCCTCCTCCTTTTTAGCCCTATCTGGGACAAATTTTTTGGATGTAAAAAACCACAAAAATAAACCCCCCAACTTTTCCCCATGATGAAACAAGATGTTAAGTTCAAATTTCATAACCGCGTACCATTTATGTGACTAAAAGGAGCACGACAGTGTTTTGAATTTTAAAGCAACAATTATCTACAACTCTATTTGCACTTCCTTTGGCAAGACTACAATTAAAATGTGCCTAAGCACTTGAAAATTTAAATATCAATTTGTTTGGCATTTGTAATGCATCTGCCACTGCTGCTGCTGTTTCTAATATAATATTCAATGTTTCAAAATCGCAATTTCACACTTCTGCAATTAAAACAAGAAATTTAAAGACTGAGAAGTTTCACATTTATTTTCATTCTTTTTGGTGCAATGAACGATGAAATATTACAAAAAAAGACCCATAAAATCTGGCTGACACTTGCATGAATGCCCTGTACTAACAGTCCAAAGCAGGTAACACACATTACCTGCTGCAACATAACTGCTTGCTGCTGTTGGAGAAGGGCTTGAAGCTGCTGTGGAGACAATACTTGCTGCTGGAGAATCTGCTGCATTTGCTGAGGGGTGATCACCTGGGGAGTCATCATGGCCACTGACACAGGCACCTGCACAGGGAAAGAAAGATATCATCATCAAACACATTTTAGTTTGCCTGCACCACAGCTGTACATCTTTTTTATTTTGTACCAAAGATGGACCATTATTTTTTCCATAATATTTATCACTTCAAAGTTCCAGTTTCAGTCAGAATCTGTTATTTTAAGACCACAGTACTGTGGCACTCTATTTCCAGAGGCATCAGATTCGATCAGACTCAAGCTTTATGTTTCACATCTCTTATGTATTCCTGCAAGAAATTTAAGCATTGGCTAGTACAAATGTGTATTTAAAAATAAATGATCACATGGCAGGGCTCTCAACACTTCATAATCAATCATCTTATCAAGTGTCATAATGTTACAAATAGAAAAATCTATTGAGACTGTTCCAAAAGATATTATTAAAACAGACAGCAAAATAAGTATCTCAAAGAAGTAAAGATTTTCCACAATAAAGACACTTAGCCTAGAAAAGTATTTGCACAACACTTCACTTCAGGATAAGAAAACCTTTCTTGTGCGGATAGTCTTTTTAGGAAGTCTGATTTATACAGGAATAAAAATGCCACAGACGTATTGGAGTATAGAGCAAGGGCTGCCGCCTCAGTCACCTGGTGTCTGCAGACAGAAACATGATCACGGTCACCCCGAACTGAAAACTGAAAGTTGGGAAACCTTGTCATAAGATTATTGATTTGTCCACTAAAGTCTAAGAATGCATTTTTGTGTAGGTGCTGTTTTGGATGCAGCTTTATTTTGTGTCTGTCATACACTGAGATGAAGTGTCTATACATGCATAAACACCCACTTACACGCATGCTCTCAGGAATATATATGTGAGTTGGAAAGACACAGCAAATACGTGTGGTTGTATATCTAGTCCCATGAAAGAGCCTGAAGTATGTGCCGAGCCCGCTGCAGCAGACATGCTGTGTGAAACCATTGCTCAGGCTAACCAGGACAGAGTTAAACAGCTGTCAGCAGGCCAAGTCTTCCACCCATGAAAAAGCAGCCGCTCACTTGTCTAGCAAAATTCAAATGTTTTTTCTGTATATAATAGCAAGCTGGCATATAAATACTGCTTTGTGAGATGCCTGTACGACATTCCAGTTTTCTGTAAATCAGCAAAAATAACAATCATTAATAAAATAAATTGTGATCGTGATCAAATCGTCAGAAGAAAAGCTTTCCTAACTTTTCTATTACTTGAATCTATCCTGAAACACTTTGAATAAATGTAACACTTAGAGGAAAAAAGAAATGCAAGCCTGCTGAAGTTTACTTTTAGAAAAAATTACTTCATCTAATATTACACAGAATACCACTTTTCACACAATTTATCACAGCATAAATTATGGTCTTTAAGTCTTGACTAATTAGGAGTCTGAAAGTAGAAGTATCAGCCATTACTGTAAAAGTCTGACAACTTTTGCAAATAGTGAATGAAATTATAAATGAAATTCAAGAATAAAAATTCTGAAAGTCGTACTCTAAAATACAAGTGGAAAAGACAAACCAGACTTCCACTCAGAATCAGACACTATGGGGAGAAATTTTAACCTCAGCTTTCACTGAACTCCTTCTATAGTCAACAGAATAAGGAAATCCCAAAGAAAGTTTATCTATCTGATCTGGTTTAGGCTTTTGTTCTAGCATGGGACTAATCCCTCTCTGTATGTGCCTGGCTCTCTCCATTGACTGTAGGCTCACTTTGACTTGACATCTATTCTTTCATACGGTTAATGTTGGTTGTGACACTTCATAACACCCGGAAGTTTTGTAGTATTGGAAACAGCACTTCTCTATGCAATACTGTTGTATTCTAAATCTATCCAGTCCTAATGACAGGACAAACAAATTTTAACAACTTTGAGATGCATGAGCAAAGAGTAAAATTCACTGGAGTCAGTGTTCAATTCCCTGTGAAGTCACTAAGAATTCCTTCTGTTTACCTGAGATGTGAACTTGTTGATCTTTCAACAATTTTGCCTCAACAATACTATTCAACTACCATCTGTCACACCGATATGAGAAGGCAGAAGGAAGGCAGACACCTTTCCAATTAAACCATTACCTTTAACCTTTAAACCCTGCAAAAATTTCCCTAACACTTACATGCTTACTACTATAATATATAGCAAATGGTGAAGGTGCTGTACTCTTATTACTCTACTTCTCTTACCTTTATGTCACCTCTCTTTCCTGTCTCTCTTTCCTTTCCAACACACACGTAACAATTCTGAGAGTGAAAATCAACATTACACTGTAAGTGGCACTGACTTATCCATGCTCTGTGCTAAAAACTCTACCCAGCAAGACTAATGCTGTCGCAAGAGTCCCTTGTTCCTCAGTTTGTAACACACATTCCCCTTCACCAAGCGTATTACTGCTAGCTTTTGTAATAACTGCTCTGAATCTCCTTGACTCTGTACTTGCTGTTATATTTAGAGACACACCTGCTGTGTGGTACACTCAAAGAGTTTTTCTTTCCAAATTTGTTTCTCTTGTATTTTTCAACAGTCACTTTCAACTGCATTAGCTGAAGTAAAGAACCTAATACAGCTGTTTTTTCAGGGCAATAGACAAACGCATGAAAAAAAAAGACAGTCAAGATCATCAATAAAAATACATATTTATGTAGATAATACTGCCTTTAACAGAAATTTATGTGAGGATCCATATGCGTATCATACCTGCTATATATCTTCATTCCTACAGATAAAGGACAAGGCATTCTGAAAACTGCTTGAATTTTAAATTAGGAAAAATGTATTAAGCAAAGAGATTTCTCTAATTGTAATTAGGTAATATAAATGGGTACATTTCACAGCCTTCAGTGATACAGCAGACTGCACTTTATTTCTTACTGTCATAGTGTTACTGTGCTATCTGGGTCGGAAGACTATGAGAAACCTGCTGCTTTATGGCCAATTATGTGCATTAGGTATATTTCTTTGGTTTAGAGTCAGCATTTTTCAAGACTTCTGATCTGATTTTATAAAAAATTAGCAAAGAGCCAAACAGGCTCTTTTTCATAGGAATCTCGATATATCTGAAGTCAGTTCAGGCAGAGGACAGTAGAGGGACTCAGTGAAAAGATACGATCAAGTAAATTACATGATTTGTTTGAGTGGGCCACAAACTCCCAACAAATTCTTGGTCAGACCTCTCATGAAAAAATGAACAGACAAAGAAAAACATGATTTATGACTGTAACCCATTTGTTACAAGGTGTCAAAGAAACTGAACACCCAGCTCGGTCATGAAGATGACTGGATACTGCAGCCCTACAAAACACAATGGGTTGGAAAGCTTCCAAAGAACATGTAAATTTGTCAGTTCTATGACAAACCCTGAACGAGGCTTCATGTTTTGAAGAGTTTCTCATGTTTTCTGATGCTGTTCCTCATTTCTTTGGATTAGCTTACAAGTCCTGCTAAATAAAACTACAGATATGTAAACAAATAGATTTTTAACACATCTGAACAGCATTTCAAGCAAAACCAACTGCAAACTGCTTTACATGTGAATATACTAATAAAAGAAAAGCCGTGACACAGAATGAAAGCATTGATAGTGGACATCAGAGAGATGAACATGGCAGCAGAATACAGAATTTCTTTGAAGACTAACAAACCTTGTTTAACCTAGATCAATTTAATAGAGAAATGGTGGAGGCCGAGCTTGTTTATTTGACACTACTCTTCTGTCATACATGAAAAATTCAGGATTACCTATAAAGAAGCTAGGTAAACACTCACCTATTGTTCTTTTGAACTAACCAATAACAGAAATCATA
>CM054376.1:152363846-152473846 GCA_028858755.1 Ara ararauna
CGCGTGTAAGACTTGTATAATTCGTTTATTGCTTCCATGCATCTTCTGTCTGTAGGTAAATTTGTTGCTGTTATTTCAAAGCTTGGAATCAGTATTTCACTTGCCTTTAGGTTATATTTCAAGTTCTTTTGCAGTGCAGTGATGAACTCTCCCTGTTCCAGCAATTTAGATCACTTGCCCTGTAGATATTACTGCTTGAGAAATCGCTTGTTTCTGGTGGTTTTGTTTTGTATTCTTACCATGTCATTATATGTCCAGAAAAAAATTGCTAGCAATTTTTACTAAGCACATTTTATTTAGTGTAACAGAGACAGTTTTCTCCTGTGTGATCATTGTGAATCTCACAGAACACCCAGATACACTGTAAATGACATATGCATTGACATTTACATGTGTACTGTCATGCAAAACCATTTCCTGCTACAATGAATATAATACTATAACTGAATGAAAAAACATTCTGATTTTGCAATATCATTTTTCAAGCCATGGTCAGTGTACATAAAGGTTCTTCAGGATAAACCTCATCAGGGAAGAGTAATGGATTTCAAATTCTGTGTTCTTACCTAGTGCTTTACAGCAAATTGCACTTTCAAGTCTCAGAGGTGGTGAAATTCCTTGGAAAGAACTTAAAATGCCCAAGGTATCCCACCTTTTCCAGGGAAAAAGCAGTAGTGAACAGACATGAAAATGCTGGAACTTTGAAATGCAGAAACCAGTAAACTGGATAAGCAAAAAGATCAAAGACTACTAACACCCCCACTAAGTTGTATTTCCTAGGTCAAAACATGCTAGTTGTATTCAAGACTCTCCTTTTCTCTTCCAACAACCCTGCCCTTACAAGATACAGAAAAGGTTATACTGGATTCACATATACAGCAACGTATACTTTGGCTCTTCATTGACATATGCATTTCAAATTCTACAGGAACAAGAATCAAACCAGAAATTTAAACTTATTTCCCAGTTTGAAAGTGTTTTGAGAATAAACATTATGTAAAGCCTCATGGATTTAAAATGTGAGTAATGGCATATAAAGCTCTAGCGCAAGACTACGCATTTGCCCCAGGTCAATGACACAGGAATTACTGCTGGTTGAAACTATTTTATGGCCAATAACCTTCCAAGTTTCAGTCCAGTTTCTAATGAGCTACAGTCCTTGTAAAAAATTACAGTCATATTGTACCACGAGACCTACAGAAAGCTCGGGGACTGTACAGTTTACAGATTAGCTTTTCAGAAGTATTGTACTATTTGCTTATCAGAAAACCAGATCCATCTGCACTGTCTCCCTCTTACAAAACAGTGTCAGCAAGTACGCAGACAGCCTGCAGCCAGGCAAATCATAGCTTGTAACTAACTGTTTAACTTAGGAGGAGTGTCTTTATACTATTTATACAGTTAAGAGAGAAAGACAGAAGCTCCTTTAGATGGCAATTCAGACAGAATAAATTGAGCTCTGTTCTGAATTCTGAATTGTTCTTGTGAGAGTTTCCTCTCCCGGAATCGCACGAGGAACCTCCTCATGTAGGCACGTAACAACATTTGGTGATGAGGATACTTCATTTCCTTCCTGCTGCGAAACAAAACATCAGTGTATGACTGAAATGCACAGAAATGAAGAGGCAGAGAACTACCCATGTGGAGCTATTCAGAGCCACCAAAATTATTATTAAAGTGGAATTGTATGAGGTACCCTGTATACTTTCCAACCAGAACTGGATTACCTACAGACAATTCTCAGTATATATGTAAACAGGTATCAATTAAAATCTTTTATTAATCTGACATAACTGTTAGAGAACATCAGTATGCTGTCAACTGTGCTAAATGAGGGGATTATTTTACTGTTGCTGAGTTTCAATTCTCAATACACAGAAGAGAGTCTTAGAAAATTTCAGCAGAACTGCTGACCTTGGCCAACTTAGGCTTCGATTGGTTAAAAAAAAAACCCAAACCCAACAACAGCACATTGTATTTTAAAGTGATTTAATTTGATACTCTAAATTTCCAACAGAAAGCATCCAAACCAGCTGAAATACTCCTTCCCCACATGCCCAAATCAAGCCCCATCCCAAGACACTCAATTACCACCACCTTAACATTTTCTGCATTTGCATTATTTTCATTTTCCCGTAAAATGTGCAACAGGCTGAAAGCTCTCATCTGTATTCGTAAGTCTTCAAGAATTGGGTAACTGTACTGATCCCCTCTAAGAGTTTCTATTTTAAGGGGAAGTAAAGCCTAGCCAAGAGAAATATCTTTTCTAGCTCAGCAGAACCATTCTTCTGTTGCCTTTTTCCAGCTTAAAGCAGAAGAGTGTGAAATGATTCTTCTTGTAGATTTGAAATGAAGGCAACTCCACTTTCCCAAATAAAAGTTTTCAAGTAAGAAATACAAGAAGCAATTCAATCAGAAAGTAATTCAGCCCAACTAAATCTTGAATATTTGAAATCTTGGAATGTGTTCCTCTCTTTTCACCATCTAGCCAAGGAAAAAAACTGAAGCATTTCACCTGGTGCCAAAAATGGGAGACTGAATCAGGGTTTATTTCATAATTATGGAGAATGCGGTTATTTGAACATGCATGGTAAGTATTTATGTGGCATGATTTTTCAAAGCCTGACAATTCCAAGCCAGAGTCCCATTTAAGCACATATGTATAAGCACTAGATGCTAAAATCTGCGTAGACTGATGTTTTGTCATTCACTGTGGCACTCTGGTGTCCTAGTCTCCTGCACTCCTCAGAACAAGGACAGACACAGTAACCTTTCTGACCTCTACTTTGTTGGATGCACGGAAGTTCAATATTGACAATCTGATTACATGCATATAGTGTGATACATTCTGGGCAAATTCTTCTCTTGTTTACATGCATGTAAACACAGTGCAGTAAAGGCCATTGAAGTCAACAGTACAATCCCAGTGGAAACTGATATAAATAAAGACTCGGGCTCAATGTTACTGTTGCAGCTGCCCTTTTGTAAGTGTTAAGATATATTACAGGGCTACATGGTGCAGAATGCAGCTTGCCCTGGAGGAAGCAGAGACCTTACCATTTCATTGGGCTTAAAGTTACGTGTCCTGGGTTTAAACCATGACATTATGGAAAAGACACCGCAATTTTTGCTTGTATGATGCTTAGGAAAACTGGATCATTGACAATAACAGGAGCCAGGGCTTTCATTAGCTGCTGTTCAGGCCCATGTGAAATCTGGCCACAATGTAACATGAAGCCTGAAATTTACATGTTAGCTTGCCTATATGTTCTGAGCCTAATCATGGGATCAATCTGATATTAGGAAAATATTTACTAAAAATGAGTATTTAAAAATACATTTTTCCTGGTCTTGAGCTTCACTGTATTTTTGTTGTTGTTGTTGTTCCTCAACCAACAACATGCACATGTCAGCAAAAGCAAAATAAAGATAACTTTGTATAGTCCAAATGGCAGACCACAATTTTTATTTTCAGCTCATATAAACATACTCTAGGCATAAACTGTGGCCAGCATTTAGGTTACAGACCTACTCTTCACTGTAACCCTTGCACGTAAGGCATGAGAACCCAGTAAAGGACAGTTACAGATACAAAGGTGAAGAGACCTGGATAACCAAGATTTGGGTATCACTGCCACTTTGCCCAGGACCTGTATAACATAACCAAGATTTCCAATCCAAATTCCACTTCCTCTCCATTGAATCTTGGCAGCCATAGCAAAGGCACACACTACAGTTGCAGAGGTGAGTACTGAAGCATATCAGTAGCATAGCTTGGGGATATTATTGAGATAGAGATAAAACAAGCACTTTTTTGACCTCAGCCAAAGTAGCCTTTAATAGGGAAGTTCCCTCTTTACCCTGCCAACACTGACAAATACTCTATAGCTTTATGTACATTCATCAGGAATCCATGAGTGTGAACTGGTGATAGTTGTTCCTATCTCTGGATAAAATGGATGGATCCCAGTCAAATTTAACAAGACTGTCATTTGGCCATGGAGCAACTGACATGGACACTTCTTATGCTTTCAAGGAGAAGTGTTGGGATTAGTCCAATCCACCTGCTATCCTGTCTGCTGGTTGAATCATATCCCTTATCTATCCACTTCTAGGCTTTTTTGATCTGTTTGTGATAAAAAGGGGGCCACCAATCATGAAATGCAGGTTTGCAGCCCATCCACCTGCTTTTTGGAGCCTGAAGAAGGGGAAGCAAGCTGCTTTCTAGCTCTTCACTACAAAAAAATTAAACTTGTGCACTGTGAGACAGTGAGTTGGGCAAAGCTGGCTGTAAAGAGAAGAAGGAGGCAAGGCAATCACTGACTCATTTGTCACTATTAACATTAGTGTTCCCCATGCAGCTTTGGCATCAGCCACAGGTTAAAACAATGCAAGAAAACAGTGACCAGCACAGCCAAGAGAGGCCAGAACTACAGCAACAAAACACTTGCGTGGCCAGGCAACGTCTCTGTACCTGTTCATGTAAATCTGAACTTTCTAGACCAATTTTGAAAGAGCTTTTCATCAGTTACATTTTTTTAAAACAGTGCTGTGGAGTTGAGAATAATTTACCAGCACTTTGACTGTTTATGCGTGTTTGGGGCGTATAATGGAAAAGTGGGGTTTCTTGGAAATGAGGAAAATGCATTAATGGATCTTAAGAGTTACTACATGGACTTCATACTTCTCTTGTAAGAAACAGACCTAGTTAAAAAGCTTGTACAGGATTTTTTAAAAGGAAAATAAATGACCCGAGGTAGAATGCTTAGTGTAGGGTTTGCAAAAACACCTGCTTGGCATAGGGTTTGCAACTGTACATGCACCTAACTCTTGCTTTGTTTGTGATGTGTCACATGAATGAGAGGATTTCAAATTTTCCTGTTCTATAAAAAATACAGACACATGCTCATACAGAGTAGACATTTCCATATGGGGGATTTTCTTTTGCTACCTGTCTTGCTGTTTGTTCATATAAACACCTAATTGTATTACAAATGCAGTCTGAGGACTGTAGTCTGATCTGTTCCACTGTACATACTGAATTTTCTGCTGCCATTCTTACACTATATAGCATCATGTGATAGTTTTATAAGAGATGATACTCTTATTAGTTTGAGTACTTTTTAGTCTTTTCGGTAATAAATAATATAGAAAGTGAGTAACAACAATAACTCAATCATTTGGTTAACTTTACTAAGGAAATGTCGTGTCATCTAATAGAGAAAAATACATATGGAGATCAGAAGAACTGAAGAAGTACAATGAGATCCAATGGGAAATGTAAACTATAACATGGGAGGAATTTGTCACAGCACAAGCTCCCTTTTTGTCCCATACCAGCTCTCACCTCAGACGAATATATAACAGTACCGCATCATGAAGCAATCTATGATGTGATACTATTTCCCCGAGCCTGACAAAGACCTCATTAGAATATTAACTTTAATAATTTCATAGTATCTTACCATAAACCAGTGACTCTTAGGCCAAGTTTGTATCACATCACTTTAAGCCCCTTACTGATATGTCTACTTGCCCTGGGCACTTCCTATAGGCAACAGAAAACAATGTGCAAACCCATGGACTAATCCAGTTAATGTAAAACCAGAACTGCCTATGTGTGTCTCTCTTTTCTACTACAGACACAGATTAGATCGACTGCTTCTAACTGAGGTATAAAAAGTCAAATGTCTTAGGTTAGGCAAGAGGAATCAACTTGCATGGTTCATTTGAAAGGCCGCAGAGTTCCAGGGTGATAGTGTCAGAAAAAACGTCCTGTGTACCACATGTTGCTCTCAAACAACAGAACATTCACACCAGTAATTCCATTAACACATAGATATCCTGAAAGGAATACAGAAATCTTGCAAACGATCGGGAGTAAATTGTTTTACATCTCTCAGGAAGAGATCTGAAAACTATCCATGGTTTCAGCAGCTGGTATGCTTTGAACGTTTCTGCTAGCTTGGTGATTCCCACCAGGCTTGTAGCCAGTCCCTGTTCCCGCTCTCATGGTACAGATCAAAGCAGGGGTTTCTTCAATACACAGTTCCTTTCCCCAAACACACTTCCATCAGCAGTCTTGGGAGACTGCCAACACACAGTATATATTTAAGTACTTTCCATTTACTGAAATGTCACCTACTTCATTAGACACAGGTGAGTGTCTCTGTCCTTTCACTATCTTTCTATGTCACCTGCCAATGACATTTTTTGTTCACGACTATGGAAATACTGAATTCTGTTTTCTCAGTCTCTGGTTGTAGTCTAAATTAATGCCTAGGCTTACTATGAAAATACAAAGTGTTACCTAGAGATAATGTAAATTTACAGTTTTCTTTAGAAAGCACAGAGTACACTCTTCAGCCACCTAGGCATGCACTGCAATGGGCAACACAGCTGAAAGCCTCTCAGCTCATCAAGTTGTTATTACTCACCGTAAGACAGCAGTTTTTCCAAAACTACAAATACTGCAGGCAATAAGCCTGAGCTTGTTTATATTGATGCTGCCAGCTCATGTTCATTTTTTCATCAACCAACACCTCCAAGCCCTTCTCTGCAGGGCTGCTCTGAATCTCCTCTCTGCCCAACCTGGAGCTGTGCCTGGGATTGCTCCCACCCAGGTGGAGGACCTTGCACTTGGCATGGTTAAACCTCATCAGGTTGGCATCAGCCCACCTCACAAGCGTGTAAAGGTCCCTCTGGATGGCATTCCTTCCCTCCAACCTATCAACCGAACCACACAGTTTGGTGTCATCAGCAAACTTGCTGAGGGCGCACTCAATCCCACTGTCCATGTCACTGACAAAGACGTTGAACAAGACCGGTCCCAACACTGATCCCTGAGGGACACCACTCATTACTGGTCTCCAGCTGGACATTGAGCCATTGAGCACAACTCTTTTCATGCAGCCATCCAGCCAGTTCTTTACCCACCGAGTGGTCTGCCTATCAAATTGATGTCTCTCCATCTTAGAGACAAGGATGTCATGTGGGACAGTGTCAAACGCTTTGCACAAGTCCAGGTAGATGACATCAACTGCCCTATCCCTGTCCATCAGTTCCATAGCTCCATCACAGAAGGCCACCAGATTGGTCAGGCAGGACTTCCCCTTAGTGAAGCCATGCTGACTGTCACCAACCACCTTGTTTTTCATGTGCCTTAGCATGCCTTCCAGGAGAATTGGCTCCAAGATTTTGCCAGGCACAGAGGTGAGACTGACTGGTCTGTAGTTCCCCGGCTCATCCATTTTCCCCTTCTTGAAAATGAGGGTTATATTTCCTTTTTTCCAGTCATTGGGAACATCACCTGACTGCCGGGATTTTTCAAATATGATGTACAGTGGCTTAGCAACTTCATTTGCCAGCTCCTTCAGGACCGAGGATTGATTTCATCTGGTCCCATGGACTTGTATACGTTCAGGTTCCTAAGATGGTCTCAAACCAGATCCTCTCCTACAGTGGGCCCAGGGTCTTCATTCTCACTGTCCCTGAGTCTGCCTTCCAAGACTTGGGTAGTGTAGTCAGAGCATTTGCCAGTGAATACTGAGGCAAAGAAGTCATTAAGAACCTCAGCCTTCTCCAAATCCAGGGTAGCCAGTTCTCCTGATAGCTTCTGGAGAGGGCCCACGTTGTCCCTAGCCTGTCTTTTATTTGCCACGTACTTATAGGATCCCTTCCTGTTATCTTTCACATCCCTAGCCAAGTTTAATTCTAAGTAGGACTTAGGTTTTCTAACCTGGTCCCTAGCTTCCCGGACAACATCCCTCTATTCTTCCCAGGGCTGCATCAAAAGGAGTGTGACCACCAGGTCAAAGGAGGTGATCCTGCCCCCCTACTCTGCTCTTGGGAGACCTCACTTGGAGTATTGTGTGCAGTTCTGGTGCCCTCAACATAAAAAGGACATGGAACTGTTGGAACAAGTCCAGAGGAGGGCCACGAGGATGATCAGGGGACTGGAGCACCTCCTGTATGAAGATAGGAGGAGAAAGTTGGGGGTGTTCAGCCTGGAGAAGAGAAGGCTGCATGGAGACCTCATAGCAGCCTTCCAGTATCTGAAGGGAGGCTATAGGGATGCTGGGGAGGGACTATTTATTAGGGACTGCAGTGACAGGACAACGGGTAACGGGTTCAAACTTATACAGGGGAAGTTTAGATTGGATATGAGGAAGGAATTCTTTACTGTAAGTGCGGTGAGGCACTGGAATGGGCTGCCCAGGGAAGTTGTGAATGCTCCATTGCTGGTGGTGTTCAAGGCTGGGCTGGACAGAGCCTTGGGTGACATGGTTTAGTGTGAGGTGTCCCTGCCCCTGGCGGGGGGGTTGGAACTAGATGATCTTAAGGTCCTTTCCAACCCTAACTATTCTATGATTCTATGATTCTACGATAATTATGGCAGAACAACCTATCTCTAAGGGGAGCCAAATTTCACACTGGTATAGCGTACAATATTCATGAATTAACTTAATGAAACACACAACTTGGTACAGGTGCATGTAATGAAATAACTGAAGGAGCAATAAAGATGGATCTTCAGTGATACACCTGTTTAGAAACAAGTTCCAAGAACAGATTTTTCTTACCACAAAAAATGGAACTAAAAAGACCCAATTTCTGTAAGAGGTTTACTAAAATAGAGCTAGGAAACATACATAATTTAAAAAAGTTTAGAACTTCCAATATAAAAAGTATTAAAATGGCTTTCTTTTATCATTTTAATAACAATGTCTGATTTGTCAAAACAGTAAAAAGTCTATAAATATCTGTTAAGGGATTATTCCAATAGCATGAAAAACTCCAGTGAAGAAATGACACAGAATATAGAACTGTCATCATGCATTTGCATATAAAAGGCTGTTTAAAACTGACAGACACATAAACAGAAAATACATGCTATAAAATTAGCCATTTTTAAGCATGGGTCTTTAAATAAAGCTGGCATAGCACCTTCATTTTAGCTAACTCATTCTCAAGAGGAATAAAAAAAAATGGTGCAACACCTAGCAACTTATTTTCTTCAGTCATGTACACAGATAACAGATTATTACAGTTTGAATATATCTTCATTAAATTATCTTAAAATATTGCTGATATTTCCTGAATAATATATTTTTGCTAAATGTCACTACACATTTATAAAATAAAAGTATCATTCATCTTTTGACAGGGCGATCAGAACTGTGATTTACTAGATATTGGAGGCTGCTTGTCAGAAAAAACAGATATATATAGCACTCCCATGGCTACCAAAGGGAATGTATATGTTTTAAGTTCTTAGGATGCAATGTTAGTAGGGAAATTAGGAGCTTTCAACAGGCCTACCAAGAGACAAAAACCATTTTGGACTCATAATTCCTTTCAGTCAGAAACAGAAGCAGCACACTTCAAGCCAAGCACCATATGAAACAACACTCTAAGTTTAAATCAATGCAACCAATAGAAAATGCATATTGCTAAAAATATGCAATTCTGATAAGCAGATAAGAAAAAAAGAAAATATTTTGACACTTCTTAAAACTAAAAATGTTGACTCCTTGTAAAAGACATAGAAGTGGGGTTTAAGGCATTTTATTTAAAGGCTGCAATGGCCAGGGTCATGTCATATAAGCAAAGAACCACAGAATGGTTTGGGCTGGAAAGGATCTTGAAGATCAGTTAGTTCCAACTCCCCTGCCATGGGCAGGGACGCTTGACTCTAGACCGTGTCACCCAGGGTTCTGTCCAACCTGGCCTTGAACACTGCCAGAGATGGAGCATTTACCACTTCTTTTGGCAACCTGTTCCAGGGCCTCATTACCCTCACAGTTAAGAACTTCTCCCCTATACCTAACCAGAACTTCTCCCGTTTAAGTTTGAAGCCATTACCCCTTGTCCTATCACTAGTCCCTGATGAAGAGTCCCTCTCCAGTATCCTTGTAGCCCTCCTTCAGTTATTGGATGTCCCCAACCCACAGTGAATAAGAACTTGGACAGGGGCTCAAAGCACTGTGGCAACCTGCATTCAATGGTCACACTTGTCAGAGGTGCTGGTTAAACACACAGACTCCAGGAAGTCATCCTTTTCTCTCAACACTGAGCTACTGAGTGCCAACAGCTCCTCAGCTGCTGGAACAGCCTGATTTCTGGCTCTTCTCCCTGCTCCCAGGCTCATAGGGGAGGAATCCAACTCCCGTACTCCTGACAGTTCAGAGAGCAACCTAAGATGGAGAAGGGGATGGAAACATCTCTCTTAGTTTTGAAAGTAACAAGCACTTAAGTCCCTGTTTTTAAAAATCCGGTGTTCACAATTTCTTTTCATAGAAGAGCCTAGCATTTAATAAAGCAATATTTTCCAAAGCTCTCTAAGCACTGAAAATTATAGATTCACAAGAATGTGGATTAATTGTCTCTCTCAACACAGTATCAACAGTCACAAAGCTTTGATCCTACGGAAATTCAGTATTCCTTACATCATAGTGTAAATCCGAAAGCACAGAACTTTCTGCAAGTTTTGAGCCATAGACTTCTGTTAAAAAGTATTTTCTGTACAAACTTCTAATTGCCTCTCCCTTTTATACAGTTTTAGAAAATACCCAGAGAATCTTAATAAAATTCAGATACTTATTCTAAGGGTAGTAGATGTAGCTTTGTCATACTATTTGGATTACTCATTAAAAAAACCCCTTACAAATCAACATGCACTAAATACACACATGGGCGTAACTGCTGCAGCCACCGATTAGCAATCTAATTTGAACTCATTTCATTAAAAGATATAACCTAAATTAAAGTATTTCTTTTTAAAAAATCATTATGCAATTCGCTGAACAGAAAGAAGCCACCTCGCCAAGTGAGCTTCCCCATCCTTTTCTTCAAAAGAGGAATAAAACGTTTTGTTTCTGCTAGATATTTGTCCAAAATGTATTTACAGACTTTAAGCAAGGTGTCCTACAACACTAAGTGCTCCACAACACTACCAGCAGCCTATTGCAGCACTCTCCTACTTTGCTTATTTTCTAAAAGTTGTCGGACATTTAACGCAAAGCTCCTTTTCATCAATGAAAGCCAATTATTATTTGTAGACATGTACTTCCAAGAATAAAAATCTGAAAATGTTTTGCAAAGATACAATTAATGATGAAAAAAATAATGCCGTTTACTGTCACAATCGGTATTTTGGAACGGAATGGTAGAAACATATACTTTTCACTACTGTGTTGAATTCTTGCCATATTAATTAAAACTTGGGGGATGGACTACATGATCCCCAGAGGTCCCTTCCAACCCTAATGGTTCTGTGTGATTCTGTGAAAATTTCATTTTTTTTTATGCCTCACTGTATCTCACAAACATAAGAAAATGCACCTTTGTACCTAAATACCCGATCCAGCTCTGAAATCAGTACTGACTGAAATGCAGCATCAGCTTTGCCCCCAGGTTTGACAGCAGCAACACATGTCCCTAGAACTGACCTAGGGAATGAAGGTTGTTGTGAGACCTGGGGTTATCAAGGTCCAAAAGTATTAATTAAATAATATATGACCTGGAATATTATCCTTTTGACTGAAGGCTGTATTACAGCTCATGTATATGCAACGGTTACAGCACACCTAAGTAAAAGATACGTACCACCTGTTTTACTAGAGCTTCTGCAGCTCTTCAAATCTGTAAGAAGACCCTGAGACTTACCTTTAAATTAAAATTAATAACTGAAAAATTCTTTTGCACCTGGAAGTGTAGGGAAGTTCAAAACTACAGGGTTTGATAAACCAAGACTAAAAATACAGCTAAGGTTTGAAGATGCTACAGCAATGTTTCCCTCTTACCTAAAGATGTAGAAAACAAATCCAGTTCTGAAATATTAAAAAAACCCAATAATCAGCAGCATGGAAAGGAACTTCTCTGATTCACAAGCAATTCTGAAGGGTTAAAAATACTGTGCTTTCCTTTAAAGCATTTTTTTTACAGCATGTATTTATAAAAATATTAGTGAGGGAAATATCAAAGTGAAAGTAATGTTTTTAGGTGAACCTGACTGACATTATGCACCTCTGATGAACTGGTATTAAGAATGTTGTTTTGAAAATGTAGGAATGTTTCAGTTTCCTCAAAGCCTTTTTTGATACAAAATTAATGTAACAAATTTCTGAGCATTTTAGTATTGAAAAGTAATAATTAAAAATGCTGTAAATTGAATACTTAATGAAGCTCTAATGAAATATTCAATGCTGGATCAATTGTATTACTACTGCTAAAATACTTCACAGTTTTCAGAACATTTTTGATTCTTTCCAGTGGGATAGTTCTGACTCCCAACTGTGGCAAACCCTACAGAGGCTAAAAATATCATTTTACCAAACTGGTAAATAAAACTCTGCTTAATTCACTTGAAGAGTTTCTAAATTATGGGCACTCAGACTCAGTTACAGTCATAAAAAGGACTAGAAAAAAGATTTCAGGAGAAGAAAAGGAGAATGGTCAACTCAAAAAAGAGCAGTTAAGGATTACTACTAAGTTACTGATGGATATCTTTATTTTCCCTATAAAGTATACAAACACTACACAAATACCAAACAGTAGTAACAAACACAAAGAAATTAGATTTACACATGGAAGGAGAACACAGACGGGAGAAGGGTAATAAAAAAGAGGACATACTGTTGGCATCTTCTTGTTTATAGAGCTGCTGGAGAGGTGTAAACTATTTACCTTTTCTTGGGGAAGGAGCAAAGCTTTAGAGGCTGCCTAAAAAGATATGCACTTCTCTATGTTCCTAGTCAGCAGTGATGACCCCACCATTATTACAAACAGCAGACTCATTA
Organism: Ara ararauna; assembly: GCA_028858755.1. Lineage (NCBI taxonomy): Eukaryota > Metazoa > Chordata > Aves > Psittaciformes > Psittacidae > Ara > Ara ararauna. Next base: position 152,376,647 of record CM054376.1, read on the forward strand.
AGGTGGCTACAGCCACATTCTCCCAAGTTTTGCTAGATGTAAGATATTCCGTAAAAAGCTTTTTCAATTAATGAATTTTGAACAAAACCAAAGTGCATCTTCTAATTTAAGATGCGAAGCAACAGATAAATCAATATTTTAATCTTTCTATTATTTCATAGGTGATGGCATGACGTGTGAAGTTTGGAAATTAACCCACTGGGAGCTCTGGTGCACAGATCTTCAAAAAAATATCTCACAACCCTCAACTCACTCCAACCGTCTACACTTCATTGGGCATAGAATGTTTAGAGGAAGGAGTCTTCGGGCTGAATAAAATTTACATTCGCAGCAATATATAATGTGGGGATGGACTTCAGTTCTTTAGTGTCTAACATTTCTTTGCCTTTTACACATTGAGGATGTAAACACAATTATGAAGAACCATAAGAATAACATAACTAGATATTTATGACTGCAACACCACCAGCACCTTTGCTACTGCAGTATCTACAAAATCCTTGGAGATAGTTTATACTTTTTACTATGCAGCACAAATGCCTCTTGCACTAGGCTAGACTTGTTGAAACATGATAGCATAACATTAAAAAGAAACTGAAATTCCTTGTATCACATAAAGTACACAATTATATTGATTTGGTCAAATGGATTAGCAAGCTGGTTTTGTGAACATCTTGCTTTTGAATATCTTGAACGATTTTATAGCAAGCTTTTCACACTGTACAACCTCTGAGCATGCTCTACCACACTTTTTATAACATTTTCACTAATTCCTTTCTACTGTATTTTAAAATCCTTATGCAACATCCTGAAGTGTTAAATGATATATATAAGCCCCAACACTGCACTTTGATATATGTCTTTATATATGCATATTTTCCATATTATTTACATACACACCAAATATTAAACATGCTACATATTCTAGTAAAAAAAATCTCGAAGTTTGACAGATTTATATATAAACACATCCTTTTAATCTTTGTCTGTCTCCTCTGTTCAAAGGTAACTACAAGATCTACATAAATAAAAATAACAGCTTAAACCATGACAAACAGGAAATAAACCACACTTTAACTATCCATTATCGAGATAGTATTGTTGTAACAAGATGTATGGAATCACATTATCATTCTATTAATTCAATAATCTTGATGTTGTTACAGGACTGAGACAGTTATCAAAGCAGGTGATCATTCTTGTATGTAAGGATCACATCACTTAATGGGACAGAGATGTCACATAAACTACAGTGTCAAAAGATAACAAATACAGGACTGAGCTTGTCATGGCAATGAATTTCTGTTGGCATACAAGGCTCCAACATAATCACTGGTATTTGATAAGCATATAGATACATCTGGTTTTCAATCTGCTATCATCATAGTGCTGATCTCATGAAATTCCTCATAAACTGATTTTTTATTTTATACTCACACGCACTCAAAATCTATACACACTTCCCACTGACAGTAGTTTCAAAGGTCTTTCATTAACTCAACCTTGCAACAACAGACTAAGAACACCTTCTCTCTTTTTGAAATCAAATGAATATTTACAGAAATTATTATAAAATTACTTTACCTTGAGGAAACTAGTCCTCAGGGTTTACATGGGTTTTCAACGAAACTTGCTTCCTCAGAGAAAGTTTAGGGTTATCATTCTTCATGATTCAATACATTCCTAACTGGTAGCCAAGTTAACATTTCCATAACACCTTTCTTTCACTCATACAGTTTTAGTCCAAAATAATAGACTCTGGGCATGCAATTTCTTTTACTACTTTATTTCTGTGTGTAGGTAATAACAATGCCCACCTCCCACCTACATGGCATACCAAAGTTCAAGATACACAGGACTCAAGACAATAACAAACTGGTTTCAACACACGTTCTTCTACTCTCACAGATTCTAGATGCTGCTGTATACGATTTGGTCTCATATCCATTGCAGAAATATTAATATAACCATATAGTTACAAGAAGATCTGAATTCTAATGATTTTTTAAGCTGACTGTAGGTCTGCAGGTAAAATACCAAGACTGCCCCTTATGTTTGAACGACATGTTTGCAAGACAGATGGACAGAGGCAGTTTCACTTCTGCTAGGTTTAGCCTTGACTGCTGCTTATGTGCTGCCTTTTATTTCATATAGCTCAAGAGAGACACAGCCTATGAAACCACATGTAGAGAACAGGCTGCATTTGAACATCCATGTGTTTAGCTGGCTGAGGTAATTAAAAAAGGTACTAATGTAGCTACAGGGCTACAATGCAACTATGGCCTGCACATATAAACAAAAACTTGGAATTTTAGGTATGTCTGCATGTTATTTGTATGTATTTATGTATATGAACAGATAGAAGATGGAAGGGTAGCATGGTGATTTAACAGATCAAGGATGCTGCATTGCTCACAAATGGTGAATTCAGACAAAGGCCAATTCAGGACTAAATACTGAACATGGCCTAAGTCTAGTCATCTTTTGTACGTTACTGCTAATTGCCACTTTTCTATGGCTATCAGCATACAGAATAGGATTTTCTGGATGAATAACCTTATTTCTATTTTCTTCTGTTTGTATTAGGATCATAGAGTAGCCACCTTTAAAATAACATGACAACTGCTGAAAAAATACTGACTTTAATAGCATCTGCTGTATTTGAAATTCCTCAGAAACCAATAGTAAGAAGACACCCTTCTTTCCTTATCTCCTGTTTCTGGAAGTTGTTACACAGGCAGCACATGTGAAGTCTACACCTTTCCAGCCCCAGATTTATACAATAGTTAGTGAATGCAGAGCTAAGTTTGGGAATGGAGTACCATAATCTCACCTAAAGCAGAACAGAAATGGTAAAGCTGATTGAGCAAGGAAAACTTTTTCTCGAAGTATTTTCTGAATTTTCCTGGATTTCATCCTCAGTGTTAGCTAAAACAAGATTATACGTTCAAAGTCTTCTTGTACTGTTTCTTTGCAGATTAATCATGGCTTATAATGAAAACTACCATCAGGCTAGCTGCGGGTAAAATAAAGTTTGCACGGCCATCGTATTGCTATTTCAAAAGCACAGGATATGTCTGATACCATGACATTTAAAAAGGCAAGAAGTCCTACTTAGTTGCTTTACTGCTACTTTGTGTCAATCATGCTACTTGGCACACAGCAGAAGCATTGTCAGGAATACTGTTTACATCTCCTGAGTGAAAAACAAAACTTGAAAAGTGAATGTGAGGGACAGAAACTATAGAAATGAGGAAAAAATTCACTTACATTTATCCAAGATGGCTGTCGCTATTACTGTTGAAACTCTGCTATGGGCTGAGGTCACAAGACCCTGTAAGCTAAAATAGAGAAGCTTCAGCTGAGGGTAACTGAAGCTGCAGCACATTAAAATACATTTTAAGGTTATAGGTATTGATTGGAGTCTTCATTTCTTGATCTATTTTTCCCAAGGCACAAAATGTGACCTCTACTTTTTGGTCATTTTTCAAGCCTGGATGGAAGAGATCTTCAGTATTATCCTCTACTTCATTGTGTGTATGTACGTTATATACAGTACATGATATGATAGTATGATGTTTTCATTGGCATGGGTTTGGAGCTGCCACATTATTCACAAATGGTGAAACCATACAGGATTTATGCAGATTCTCCAAAAGAAAACTCGAATAAAACCTTTATACAACATCACATCATCATGTATGTAGCCATGGTGAATTATATAAAAGAAAAGCTAGCTTTAAAATCTTCAAAAGTATTAAACAGCATCACAAAGCTTTCTTTTTTTTTTTTCTTTCTATAAAGGTAATTCTTTAATTATGTACCTCTGAGGGAGTCTGAAACCTTTTACATCTTAGAAGTATCAAAAAGACTTTAAAATTATGTTTGTATGCATATGAAAACTGTAGTTTGAAAATCTATTGCATCTTAACCTCCCAGGTCTTAAAACAAGTGTGTGATCTACTAGGCAGCTACAATCTCCTCTTAACATGTGATACATGTGATGAAAGACCCTACTGTTGGCTTCAGTAAGTGGCAAGATACTAAATCTGTCACTAATTCTGGATCAAACATTCTCTGTTCTGGCCCACAAGTCCCTGTGCTTTTGGGAAAAAACTGCATAGAAAAGAAAAAAAAAGGAGAAAACACAAAAGAATACCTTGGGAAATCACTGTTAGTGTTAACAACAGAGATCTGGAATGACAGAAGCAGCAAGACTAGTAATGTTTGGTTGAGAAAAGTGCATGATGAACAACCATGCAGCTTATTATCTGTACAAGGACTGCATATGATATCCACCTATGTAAATATACGCTTGTGTATGTGCATGTATAAACAGACATATGCAATGTGCAAAAACAAATTTCTAGAATGTGCCTTACAGGCTTTTCTATATCTGAAACAAAGAAAAACAACTCCAACAAAAGGAATGCAATAAATCTGAACTACAGAAATCCTGAAGCTGACAAGTAACAACAAATGCACATATATAATATATATTTGATATATGTGAAAGAATGACAAGTTGCAAGAAATACAGTGAAGGGTGGAATCTCTGTGCTTTCTCAGCAAACCCAAAAATACCCAACAAACACCATCGCATAATGTCTCCTGCATTTCTTATGCAACCACAATGTGACTTATAATGCAAGAGAATATAACAGATGAGAACTAAGAAACTAGCAGGATACTGCATTATTTTGATGCATTCAAAGAAATAGTGCGCACAATTACAACTAAAAAATCCAGTGAAACTGTCATACATTAGAAGCATTTTTATAAAATTAACTCTAGAAGTTATCACACTCCTGTGAAACAAGGCAGTCAAACTCATCATTTAAAAGATAATTAAAGAAGACAACATGTTCTTAACAAAAATGACCACTAGGGAAAGAACAGCTTTTCCATTTCCTACAAAAAATGCCTGCTGTACTTTAGATTTCTAATTGAAAAAGACAGCAAATATTGTTCAAGTTATGAGAGCATCTTAAAAGGATGGGAAAAGTGATGGCTAAAGTGTTTGTGATAGGAAGATAAGTAATTCACCTCTACAAAACCCACTCCAATATTTAGATGACTAGTCTGAAGCTTCGTGAATGTTTGTAAACTGACAGAGAATGAGTATTCCCTAGTCTTAATGCTGTAGTATAGATGCTACATCACTAGAACACCATACCTCAACAGGAACTATTTGGTTGCCTTCACCTAATGAGAAACACTAAATAAAAAATAAAACCAAAAAATAGCAAACTGAGATGGACTTAATTATTCCCTCCATGAGCAGAGAGACTTCCATAACAGAATTTATGTAATCCAAAATTAGTGCATTTGACTATGTAGAATGTAGTCTAATATGCTCAGTGCATAAAGATGTAAAGCTCTGTCAACAATATACCAGATAATTTAATAATCAGTAATTTATTTAGAATTCTAAAAAAAAAAGGAAAAAAGAAAAATAGAAGTGGGAATGGGGGGATATTGCTGTACCAAATGCAAAATTTTACACTATAGACACCTATATCTGAGCTAGTCATCTGAGGTTACCTGTATAATCAAAAGAAGAAAAAGCGATATTTCTGTGGCACACTTCATTAAATCTTAATTAGATGTCTAAATCAGACTGGATAAACTGTCTCTTATAAGTGTATTGACAACGTGTTGACAACAGTATGCTTTCTAAAAGTGCCTTGACTGTGAATGGTGACAAAAGGCTCTTGAGCTTGCACTATAAAGGTGAATGTCAGAGACAAAGTGTAACCATCTATTGTTTGGTGAAATAAAAGTCCCCTTCCAAGAGACCAATTATCTAAGGTTGACTTCCCCTTAGTATACACCTGAAGTAGTTATTTGTATTTTTGTTAAATAGATGTAAAACCAGATTACTCCGTATTCTGATTTCAGACATTCACACTACATCAGATAGATGCGATGCCCTAACACTTATTCCAGGTGAACAGCAAAAGTAAAGCCGTCATCTATTTTGATTTTTAATCAGGTATGCAAAGGTATCAAATGAACACTGCTGAAATCCTCCATCATTTCATTTTATGACTAGACGCATGGAGATCCCTGCAGTGCTTTGTATCTTACCTAAACCAATCAACCAACGAACCCTCAAATCCCCTTCTTTCTATTTATTTTTGAAGAAAAACTCTTGTTGTGGAATAAAATGAATTAAAATGTTACAATCTACACATGTGTGCAAACACACAGAGAAACCAGCCAGAGATTCTTAGATACTAACATTCATACTAAAAAAAACTACTGAACAAATCAGCATGATGCTTCAGGACGTCAGACAGTAAATGAGTTGACTTTCGTGGCAATAGCTATTTAAGCAATATTTTGTTTTGAATTAAGTTTCAGAACTTTAAAAAGTATGTAAAATGAAATTAAATTAATTAAATTAGCCACAATTAAAAATAATAAATGGCAAAAGTATGTTTTTATTGTGTACTAGCTCAGTAGAAACTTTTCCAATATTACGTACCCTTCAACTTTACACGGCTCATAAGATTGGATGTGACAGTAACATAAGCCTCTTTGGAGATACATATGACAAACTTAGGCAGCCAGCAAGGGGACAGTCACCATTTTGATAATCAATTTCAGAACTGAACTGAATTTCCCAGGAATTATTTGAATGAAAATTAGCTCACAGCATAATGGGGGTTGGTACATTTGGTTTGATTGAATCCGGTGCATAAAAAGAAAATAATAGAAAAAGATAAACCACATTATTTTGTAAATATTTACAGATCAATTCAAATTTATCAACTACGAGAATTAATCAGAAAGCAGACTGACAGCACCTCATGCAACTCTGTGATCACCATAAATCCAGACAATGTATCAGATTTCATCAGAATAGAGGTCATGTTTTAAATGAAGGTAGAATTCGTTATGCATTATTCATCCATCTGAAAATATTACAAGGTGGGACACCTTTTTTCCTAGTTTATTACCATAGCATATTACAAAATGCATTTGTAAAATAAATGTTTAACCGATGAGTCTATGACAAGTCGTTACAAAGCATATTATAAGATGCAAATATTGTTAAAATACATGTGCATGTTTAATGCATGAATTACAGTCATCAGGCATGGTATATATTGCCATAAAATTTAACAAATTATAATAAGATATTTATAAATGGCACCTAAACATAAAGTGTGCACAGAGAAGTAATGGTACTAAAATTAACCATTGTATAAAGGTTTTGGGTTTGGGTTTTTTTTGTGTCTTTTTACTCAGAACAAAAATCTTGGCTTGTTTTTGTTTTTGCTTTCTCATTTTATCCTGCTTTTCTTTGTAATTAATTATTCACTTAAAAAAATTAATTATTCACACTTAAAAAAAAAGGCTTTTCTCCTGATGTACTTGGCAGTTTATGCTAGATACATGCATTAGGAAAAGGCCCACCCTATGAATGAATTGTTACCAGCAGTTTCATGTTTTCATACTGCCATGCAAGAGGTGACAAAAGTCCAACCGAAAATGTGCATCATTCACTACAAAGAAAGTAATCACAGTCTCAGCTCGTAGTTTGGTGTAGCTTTGATTCATGGAATGGTATGGACACTCTTTGCATGCATACTTAAGAAAGAAGTGTCTCTGAGTAAGTGAAACAGGACTTTTCCTGAATTGTAACTACTAAGCAAAATGGAAACCATGAATTCTATCATTCTGGGAATAACCAGTATTTTGTATTGAATTTCCAGACATCCTCTCTTTGTGTGTTTGCACGTGTCTGTTTTCACATCTTCTACTAAATTCCTCATTCCATTGGCAGCTTGTGAGTTTCTCACCCAGAGATTTCTCAACAAACCCTACTTTTGACCAGTTACAACTTCTAGCCTGAAGATCTACATGAGCGCAAAGACGTGTCCTTTAAAGTGTGTCCTCAAACACAAGAGCATTTAGCTGATTTAAGAGATTGGTGCAAGAGATTTTTCTTTAAAGAAGGAAGTGTCGCATTTAAAAAAGTATGAAAATCTAAAATGAAAGGCAGTCCAAGGAAAGAAGATGGTTGGAGAAACAGAAGTAAGAGTTAATCACAAAGTTTTATGACAAAGACTGTACTGCACTGAAAAACATAGCTTACTCATGGCAATCAGAAAGCAGTGCTGCGTCTTTCTTAAAGAACAGGACAGTGCCAAGGGATTTAGAGACTGGAGTTATACCCTTTATACTTACGTTGCTCCTGATCAGAACATTACAGGGTTGCTATGGACTGTATTCAGCAAATCTTGACACTCATCTTTCTGGATCTTGACCTAGCCTGTCTGCGATTAGTCTGATGAGATTTACACATTCTTTAGACAGGTTCTAAAGAATTCCTACTGTTCTGTTGAGAAGGAATCCAGTTTCTGTAGTTTACTGTAGTCCCAATAAGACAGGATGCAAAAGAAAAAAAACAAACAAGCCAAAAAACAGGATCAGAGAAACAGTATTTGGAGTGTCTGCAATATGACTGTACTATTCAACAGGATAAACAGTAAATATTCCTCACAGACATCTAGTTCAAGGCTACAGAGGCAGAATTGGGAGTATGACCAGAACTCTCATGCTTTCCTATGTTGCATGGTTCAGGTGAAAGCTTTCTCATTTAGACAGCTGAAGGACAATCACCTTTCCAGCAGGAATTGTGCAAAGGTATCAAAGTACTTGCTTCAATCAAGAAGGAGAGAGTCAGGTCATAAAAAGAAAGAGTTTTCTATGCAGTAATACAGAGACTGCAACTAATACAATGCTCCTGAAATACGAACAATGAAGAGGCTGTGGTATATTTTGCTCCTAATAAAGTCTAGAATCATAAAATTGTATAACAGGAAAGGACTAGGAGATGGAGTATAAAGCAGAACAAAGCACTATACAAGTGAGTTAAATATGAAAAGCCTCTATAAACAATTCAAAGAATGAGCATATATATACAAAGATAGCTCATCTATCTGTAAAAAGACAGTTCTAGTATAGTTTGGGTAACTGATTTGGGTAAATAACCTGATATCATAGTCTTTAGGGACAAAAGCTCCCTCAGTTTTTCAAATGACAACTTTTTTCCTATCTGTCCAAGATTTTGGGAGTAAAGAAATTTTACAGATATTAAATGCAATTTATTTTTTTCTCAAGAAATTATTTGCATTATTAATAGTAATTTTGTTAGCATTTTTTAGAAACCACCTAAATGACATTTGTAATTAAAACATATTTTTCATAGAAAGACAATTAACCTGGTTTTGAAATAATAGCTCACTGATAAAAACTATTACATACAGCAGACTCTCACACAGAGATACATATGAACAGGAATGAAGCACACACTCTCTTGTGGCTTTCAAAGTACAGCTTTGCTAGGAGTTACACAGAGACACAATATATGGTCTGAAACAGTTGGGCTACATAACAAAAGTATCTGTGGAGAGGCAAGAAAGAAATGATCCTTCCTCAGGCTACTGAATGGTAGTTCTATATTAAAATGAAACATCCCAAATTCAGCATAACATCATGAGATCATACATCAAAATAAAAATGGTATTAGAATATTTTTGTCAGCACACTAATCAATTTTCATTAATCTTGGATTGTTTCCTTCTTTTCATTTTATTGTAGACTGAGGGCAGATGTGCCCATTTTAAGAAGATAAAACTTGTTTCCTGTTCCAGACTGTGATTATACTTAATTTTTAACAATCAGTGCAAACAGTTACATTAGCAGTGCAAGCAGCAAAATTACTCCTTCAATATGTATCATATTAATCAATACTGTCTTTCTTCTACCACCATGGCATTCACTTACTTACCATTCTACATTCCTCTGGAGTGCCACAAAGTCATCTCTAATCTTGATAAGCCTAAAAAAGTTTTTCTGGTCATCTTTAAATTTTGACATATGCAATATCCTTCAGCCCATTTTCCACCTCATTAATAAATATATTAATCAACACTGTTTAATGTACAGGTCAGTGGTAGACAAAAATGTTAACCTTTTGCCATCATGCAAATAGACAATTTAGTCCTAGTCTATCTTCTGTCTCTTAACTTGTTTCTAACTTATGATGGAACTTTAACTTTCACCCAGAACTATTCAGTTTTCCTGAAAATCACTTGAACTGCGTCAAAGGCTTTTTGAATCACCTTTTGAATTGTATCTCTTGGTCTTACTTTAAAACCATATTTATTTTTGAGACATTTACAAATATTTCCTGTAGGCTGAAAATGCTGGAATCTTTTTAATAGATGTGAGAGACTTGTGTGCTCTGCAACTTCAGTACACTTTGAGGCCACAGAAGAGCATGATTTGTACCCCAGAAAGGTCACACCACCAAAAACTTGCAGCCTGCTCAGTAATGCAGAAAAATTAATTATAAGGCCGTATTTTATCCTGTTAGAATGAAGCAAGTCAATGCACTTGGTAAATCTCACTGGTGACAAAAGACTCTGAAGCGGTCACAGCAGCAGTAGCATGGGAATTACTGCAGCTGTAGAAAGGCTCACACGCTGCTGACCAGGACTGTACTTCAGGCATTGCACAGACACAGAGTAAAAGGATTGTCCTATGTAAGACAAGAGATGACAGTGACAGACTGCTAGGAAATACCTGTCATGATAGCAGGCAATATATGTGCCTGAGCTTTCTATACATAAACTGGAGAAGTCTGAATGACTGACTTGGAGAAGGATAATGAGGTCCCTCACAATCATTACAGACAGCACAGGAGAAATGACAATAGGGCTTATCTGAAAATCTAAAAGTAGGAAATTAATGGCTTTTTTTTTTCTATTTTATGAAGAATAATGGGTATCATGAAGTCAGTCTGTGAAGGATTATAAAACTGAAAACAAATTGCCTGTATTTGATGCTTTAAAGGGGAACTGGGGAAAAATCATAGAGAGAGATGTTAGGAAAATAATCTGTGCAGAACAGTGGCAGCAATGAGACAAGATGACAGTTGTCATGTACTGAAAAAAGACTAGCTGTAACTGAAATGTGGAGAACCTGCATGAGAGTTTCAGCTCAGCACACAGCTTAAAAAGCTGAATCTTAGTACGGATATGAGGAACAGGAAGGATACCCAAATTTAAGATGCTGTTTGTGTTCCAAGCTTAAGACAACCAACATGCTTATCCAGTTGACAGCAGCTGAGAAAGGGGGGAGAGAGGAAACATTATTCCTTTTGGTCTTTCAGTTGATGTCCAAACATTCACAGGTTGGCTATCAGGAAGATGGGATGAGCTTCATCTGTTTTGGGGGAGGTTAACTCCATTCATTCATCCATTCCATTCATTCATTCATTCATTCATTCATTCATTCATTCATTCATTCATTTATATATTTATTAGAGTAAATGGTATCTGGAGTACAAATCAGAGTTGATAACATTAAGTACAATAAAGATTCTCTCCAGAAAATGGTAAAGAAGCAATTAAAAGCTAAAAAAGAAAACCAGTAAAGTGTAGGATGGAACTGGGGAAAAAGAAACTTCCCACAGTTATTGAGAACAGCATACCCACTGAGGTGACAAACTGGCTAAAGGGATGGAGAAGTGAACAGCTGAGCGCAAGAAGTCAACGAAAGAAAGCACCAGCTTCAAGTATGAACTTTTAATCAGATTTGTCAGCTTCTATCATAAAATCAATTGTATTTTTCATGTCGCTTTTTGTCTCAATTCCCTTTTCATGGCAGAATTGCTTTAAATTTTTTGAAAATAAAAAAATCCAGCAGAAGGGTCCAGGTGACAAAATGTCAATTTATACTGGCATAGGCAGCAGGTACTCTACAGGTATCTCCCAGGTTTCCCAGGGATATCTCCTATATCAGTAGCATATCAAATGCTCCTCAATCAACTTCTCAATCAAGAATTTCTACAGATTAAAAAGAAAAACACACACACAAAACATAATGAACCAGCTATTCAGTCACATATCACAATTTGGAAAGAAGAAAAATAAATAAATAAGTAGAAAACCTAGCCATGATTTAGTGAAAGATATTTTTAGCTACAGTTCTAATAATTAAAGTGATGTAGATGTATACAGAAGAACAAAATAGTAAAGATTTTTTCCTACTGGATACAGACATATTCTTCAGATATTATAAACTGATGAAACTTACTGTTTGCTTGATATAAATTATGTTGCTGACAATAAAGTGCATTTTGAGATAAAAGAGATCACTTTGCCATCAAGTGACAATTCTATTTGCAGCAGAAAGGTGAATGCCTCTGGAAAAGCACTCCATTGAACTTTTCATTGCTGCAGTCTGTGCTGGAGCTGGCTGTTCAGGGTAACTATTTTCAAATACTTTACTGATAAAAAATAAAATAATACACACAGTGTGATATTCTGTAACTGGGATACTCTGTGTGCTAACACAGAGGCCTCATTTGAAATACTGGACTAGGTCGTTCCTGTGTTTCATAAGGCAGATTTACAGAAAATCTCTGCTGATTTTGCCCAGAAAAAGGTTTGGTTGAGAGTCTTCTAAAGCAGCACTACCTAAGTTTACAGGGCAAGAACACATACATTCCATGTTGTTGAAAGGTGTCTCTCTTCAAGTCATATTGCAACTCACTGTAGTTGTAGACTTCAAAGATGCCACTCTCCTCTCAAGATGACTCAAAAAGCAGAGCCGTTTTATAGGGGATAAAAGGCACAAGGGACTATGTATGAAGCATGTATTCTAGAATCTCAGAAACCTAAATTAAGTTGGATTTTTAAAACCTTCCCTTTAAATATATATAATGGCACTTCCAGAATTACAGTCTATTTGTGGTTTGTAACATAGACATTGAAGGAAGTTAGTGTACATTTTTAATACATTTTCTGCACTGCATAACACAAATTCTCCTCCTGTAATGGAATTCCCCTTTCAAATAACAAAACCAAAACTGTATTTAAGGATGTCTCCAAAACTAATGAAGCTTCTTCTAACAACCAACAAGGATATTAATGAGACAAACATCTCTAGGCAAGCCTTTTACCAAACAATAAGAAAAAAAAAAAGTATTAAAATCTTCCCTATTTTAAATGCTATCTTTAACTTCAGAGACATTCTTCACATGAATATCCACATTTTCTATTAAATTGCTACTTTCAGACAGCAGTCTGTGTAGTATGATCCTCTTAATCCACAATTCAGGACTGGAAAATCATTCTTTCCTTCGTACAGTTCTAGGGATCTGCTGAAATGTTTGGCTGCCTAAACTACAGTAATTTCCTTTATGCAATTGTAAATTAAATTTTGTAGAAATGGAGAGTGATTAAAAAAAAACCCAACAAGCAAACAACTTTTTTTCATTTAAAGAAACTTGATACAGCAAAGAAAATCAAGAGGAAGAGACATAGCTTTGTAGGAACACAGGGAGGCAGAACAAAACATGCATTCAAAATGGTAATTTTACAGTTACATCATGTGTACTTTCCTCTCCCAAGCTGACATACAGTATAGCATATTTTATATAAACATAGAGCTTGTGTTATTTTAATCTTGTAATACTTTCTCATTTCTTTAATACACCAGTGAAGAACATAAATGTTTTCCCCCTGCTTATCAGTCATTTTCCCTGGAAAAACGCAAGTTGTTTACCTTATATTCTGTCAGTTCTAACTACGCCAAAGTTGAATAGGTCCAGTAAAATAAATAATGCATTCCCTGGAATACCACATGACCAAATCCCAAATTTCAGTAACAGCAGCTATAAGAATTAAAGAGAAGAAGAAAAGAGAAGGAGTGGCCCTACTATTGTGTTCATTAGGGAGCACTGAAAAGATATAAGATTGCAAGGGTAAGGAAATAACTTCATGAATGCAGCAATTAATTTTAATTAATAGCAATATCAGACAATGAATTTATATGAAATTGCATTACATACAGAAAATTTTCTCAAAGCATCTTTTTTCATGTAAGGATGATGGTTAACCCATAAAAGCCCTAACTCTACCAAATATTTTCACATATACCAAACTGGTAGCAGTCCATCAAAGATGCTACAATAAATGAGCTGGATTTGCTGAAAAGTTGTCTACCTAGAAGTACTGCTTTAGCTTGTTTTATACACATATCCAGGCTTTGGAAATGAGTATATAAAATTACATCCTTATTAGTTTAATCTGTGCTTTACATATTTGCATGGATGTTTGTAAGAAGATCCAGCCACTAGATTTGCTGAGACTCAGAAGTACTAAACCCAAGCCATTTCCAATTCACCATGTAGACCTTGTCTTTATTACCTGGTTACTGATAGAGCTGGGTGAGATCTTGCAAAGAGATGATGATGATGATACCACCAAGGGCTGTAATTTGAGCTGCAGTTTTTCTCCAGAATAGATGAAACTTGTCCCTATTTCACATCACATTACACATAGAAATGGGTTGAAGTCAGGTCATAGGCTTGCATGGATTGCATGATTTCACATCATTTTCTTCAAACACATATGGAGGAGTGAAAACTCATTCTTCTTTTACTTCCACATTTTTTTTTCTGCTTTTGTAAACTGAAGTCCCCCTTGCACGTCCTAAAACCAAGGTTGTTTAATTTCTTTTCAAATGCACCTTTACAGTTGAAGAGAGTATCATATAAAACCATTTCTATTTAGAGAAGAAAAAAAAAGTCCACATTTTTCTAGCAGTTATATATATAAAAAACAAGTACTAGCTAGGTAAGTGAACACTGAGGTCAGTTATTTTCATGTGGAAATTTGATCCAGTTCTCAAACTGACTGACTTCAGAGTTCCACCCTGCCATTCAATCCAACAGATTCCTTCCAACATACTGAATGAATCCTGAAGGCTCAGCAGTTTGGAAAGCTAACATGGGGAAGACACAGTGTTTGAAAAGCCTCTTTTCTACTTCAATGTAAAATAAAAAATAAAATAAAATTAAAAAGGTCAGCCATTATTTTCATATGAACAGCAGAGCTAAATGTCAAAGGGGTTGGTTATAAGTAAGCTTGTAAAGTGACTATTGTAAGTGCTAATGTAAGCACCTGAGCAAAGTGACGGGGAGGAATAGATGAGTACTTGATTTAGAATGAAGATTTTTGTAAATAAATAAGAAAAAACCCTCCTTCAAGGATTCAGTCCCACAGATCGAATAATTAAATATACCTAATGCAAAGATGATCTGGCACTAATATGTTCTTGTACAAAGTGGAATATACTCTTGTACAAAGTGGCAGTGTACTCAAGTATTGTGCAAAAACTAATTAATTTGCCCTTAAATCACCTTCATGCATGAAGCATTGACATTTCCGTTTTACAGATGGGAAAACTGAGCCACAGAGATTATAGATGGCTTGCTCAAAATTATTTATCATACTAGCAGCATTGGAGAACAAAATTCAGAAGATAAATCCACTTGGAGAGTACCTGCTCCTGAGTGTTGAGCCATTCAGCTCAAGGCAATCCAAGTGACAAACAGAATGATCTTTATTTGACAAAACATTCCAGGACATAGCCTTTTACACTGGTAACAAGAATATTCATATGTTTATAATTCCGTATATCTCGAGAGCTTGTTAAATCAATACTGCATGAATGCTGTGAGAGAATCAGATTCCGGGCACCCGGCACACCTAGCTGCTGTCCCAAAACAAAATTGAAACACAAACCTCATATGCAGTGATTTACCTCCTGTTATTACAGAATGGAAACCATAGGCTCAACCACCAACATCATAGATTAATGACCCCCCCAAAATTGTTTCTTCTTATTTCTTGTAAATACACTGTATGCTATATATTCAAAAAATCATAGTATCATAGAATGCTTTGGGCTGGAACGGACCTCAAATATCATCTAGTTCCAACTCCCCTGCATCAGCAGGGACACCTTCCACTAAAACAGGTTGCTCAAAGCCTCATCCAACCTGGCCTTGAACACTGCCAGGGATGTTCTGTGGGGAAACAGACACAAATTACAATACCTAGACTGGAAACAGTGAGCACCAACATCACTGACACCTAAGGGAACTGAAGGTGACTATCTCGGTATTAGATCATGCCATCCAGAAGTATGTGAAGCAGCATTCCCCCACTTTCTGTATGCATGGTCAGAAAGAAAATTCTAAAGCAAAGTGAGCCCTAAGAAATTCTGAGCACGTTTTCAAAGGGGAGGTATCTGTACTCTGGGGCTAGTTGTGTATAATTGTTTCCATGGATACAATATAACTGTACTGTTTTCTACAATACTGGTAGCCAAAATAAAAAGGTTATCCAGATTGTTATGATACCTGCATGGTAAGGATGACGATCATGGACCACTTGACCGAGATTAAGTGCCTTATAACCTAGGCATTTCCTAGGTTTGGGTGTGAACACAAAAAAGAGGGCACGAAGATGATAAAAACATCGGGTGAACCTAACATAATAAAATAAAAATAATCTGTTCTAACTCAAATTTCATATCAGAAACCAGCAAACAGATTTCCATCTAAATTATTTTGTTAACAGCATGGTGGTATCCTTGCTAACCTTATTTGGCACCAGCGAATAATTAGATACACAAGGGTGTGACTACAATTGAAGGCGCTGGCATTGTAGCACTCTGTGAAAATATTAAGTATGAGGTTAACCCAATTTTCTCTTCTTTAATTAAATGCACATGGTACTAATGAGGTAACCTACTGTTCCTTGATAGCACTAATTAGCTAAGAGGCGAGCACACTCTCACACTGCAATTTAAATCTAAAAATAAGGTTGAAATATGCTAATTGCCAGCAATTTAAAACAGTACAAGTTGTAGAACTAGTCATAATAAGGGAAACTGACTGTTTTACAGCTCTGCAGCTGTAACTTTGGTTAAAATCAAAACACGCCACACAATTTTAGATTTATTTGGTAAAGTATCACCAGCCTCTTACAAAAAAAAAAAAAAAAAAAAAAAAGAAAAAAAAAATCTTTGTTTCTCATCTAGGAAAAGACAAATCAAGTCTAATAAATAAGAACAAAGTCTGATGAAGATTATGCAGAAAAGATATCTTTTGTTTAGACTACTTCAAGGCTTTGAATTTTCCCAAACACTTAGGAGATTCATTTGCAGAGGTGTTGAGCAGCTGCAGCTTACACTGACGTCAGTGGAATCCTGGGTGCTCAACTCAACTGGAAGTCTGTTCCTAAAATTAGACTTTCGAATGGAAAAAAAAAAAAAGGAATAAAGAAACACTCTCTTTAGAGAAAGTACATTTTAAAGAACAAACCTGTGATTCTATGTAAAACTTCAAAATTCCCAAAATACCAACATTTTGTGCTGTAACATCAAACGTATTCTTTATGACGTGACACAATAGATGGTTCAGCTTAGACACTGAATTGTAGACAAAGTTGCACAGTACATCAAGATGTAACAACCATTTAAAATTTCTTGATTTAGAGCTCCTGCTGTTGAGCAGAGAAGAGAAGATGGACAACAGCCTTTTGCTATATGGGCTATTTTGCTGACTAATGCCTGGAGTGACACTGGCCTGAGCTTTGGCAGACATAGACTGCTTTGGTTTTATATTTTTTTCTCTCCGTTACTAAAAAAGACTAGCAATGCAAATAGCTCTATTACAAGAAAATAAAAGGATTACAAGATAGTGATCCCTTAATAAGACAGGAAGTGGAGATCTTTACTGAATACAGGCACAAGAAAAGTGTTGAACTGAATTAAAACAGCATCTCCTACATCACCAAGATCATTAATCTTATTTACTGAACTGCTAAAGAAAATAAACACTAAGGGAAGTCGTAACACCCACACTGTCATTCCAGAAAGAAATAAAATCTGTTCGCAAATATCTACAGATAGGAATGCATGCTGCACATTTCATGATCAGTGGACTTCCATAAGGAATAATGAATGATCAATAAAAAGTATATTATAAGTTGTCTAACTTTGCACTACATCTTTTGTTTAAATCTTAATCAATTATATACACCTACAGCTCATTTTTCAGGCATTCAAAATTTAATTTACCTTTAGGAATGCTAGATCAGTGCTGTCGTGGGATCTAGTCGCCTAATTCGAGGAAATAAAGCCGTACTGCTGAAGGGCCCATAAAATGTCCATTTCGCTTTTCCTAAGACACTACTACAATTGACAGACTTTCATCAAGGACCACAGCTATGATATGCTATAAAAAGAGCGCAAGAGTAATCAAAAGAGTTACTAATGTCACCTTTGCTAGGCTATTCTCAGCAATGTCAGAGCATCTGCTTAGTAGTATTCACAAGTTACATAAACGGATGGATTATTTTCAACAGCAGAGAAGACAAGACCCCAAAGCACCCTTGCCAGTCTGAGCTGGTCATCAGGTTCTTTCTGACTCCAGCTCAGTGACTGATTCAATTCTGCATGTGTAAGGCTAATTAAACGTTAATAGAATAGTTGTTGCTACTATCAGTATCTGCGCACCTCAACTTATGCCCTGCATCTAGCTAAGGCCAAAAAACAAAACCTCCTCCAATCCCCAAACCAAAATTTCTGTCTAAGAGAAAACAAGCATCATGGCCTGTGCATGTGAACAGCAACTGTCCTGACTTAGAAGACTACTATGGTATAAAGGAGAAGCAAGCACGTTCAGATTCAGTCCTATTTACTTATAAATATGATTTTCTGTGTGGTCCATGAAACTGCTGGTACTCCACATACAAATGCTGCCTTAAATGTGTCTACAGTAAAGATAATAAACATTACTGAAGTAGTTCAGTTTGGTTTGAGTTTTTTAAATATTTATTTGAAGTTTAAAAAAAACCCCTTATCGGAATTTGATATATTTAACATCAAGTTCACAGCTGCCTTATAGAGAGGAAAAGGGATACAAATAAGAAAGAATTCTGCCTGTCTTTTTATTTGCTCTCATTTGCTCATTTTTCAGGCATTTTTTTTTCCCTAACCTCAAAAGACGTCCCATAAAAGTCTGTGAGAAATTTAACAGAGCCGAGATAGCTTGGGCCAGATTCCTAGATGTTTGGAAGCAGTGCTGTTAAAGGTGATGGAATCCCACAGTTCTCCAGTACTCACCTTCTCTGTGTAACAATTTCCATGTTGCACCTAATTTATTACTGACAAAGTAAAATTACGGTGAGTTCTAAATGATACTGGAAGATACCTATACTGCATAGCTTTGACTAACACTGGTTTTTTTGGCTGACACTGCATGCAAACACCTCCAACAGCAAGTAGGCAAGTATCTGTAAAAACTTTCTAAATGCAAAGATCATTAAACCTCAAAAACCATCGTACTGAAATGATGCATATAAGTAAAATTGATTAGAAAAAAGAGATTGCCACTTTATCTGATTGATGCTTATACTGTAAGGTGATACAGTCAGGCAAACCCTAAAGAAAGCTTTATCATCTTCAGCTTACATCATGAAGCTCTTGCCAGTCTTTCTTTCCTTAAATAGTGGTTATTCCATTAAGAGTGTGCTAATAACTGAATGGAAAATTTTATAAGTAGGAAGAGGTTGCAAAGCAAACCATTACCAGTTAAGATAAGCACCATGGAAATCAATACAATCTTAAATAATTTGCAAAAGGATGAAGCTACATCTTAAACAAAAAGTTGCTCCCCTTCTTGAAGGGTGATTTAGAAAAAATAATGAATTAATAGCTATCTTCTTTAAACCTGTTGCTCACACCTTCTTGTTCTCAGGGAGTTACCAGTTATGTTTTGAGGCTAAAGAACAGGAAGAAATTTGATGTATCCAGAAGCAAAACGGAGTTTCCTTTTTGTTCTTGAAAATAAATGGTACAGCCCACCTGTGCCATGGCCATAGGAAGCAGAAAAGCAGAAAGACCTTGGTCTAATCTTGTTTGCCCTGGAGCCAGCTGTTGGCAGCCGGTGCCCTCAGCTTCTGCTTCCTGAGGAGGAGGGATTATCTCAACTGTCTGGCCCAGATTCCCAACACAAAACATCCCACGTGGTGCATAAAGCTGTTTCAAAAATTCAACCTGCTTCATTAACAGCATACATAAAATTGTTCTGTATATGCATACATACATATATATGTATAAAAAACCTAGTACGTACCATTTTGTTTTAACAGATTTTAAATTATTATCAAAGTTATGTGCAAAAGAGGTAAGAAAAGACACTAATATAAAGAATTACAGTGCTCTGTGATTTTTTTTTTTTTTTTTATATAGGGCAACATTTGTTAACTAGGTCCATATTAATAAATAACTCTTGGAACAGCAGAAAATAAAAAGTTCAGGTATTTTTTTCATTTTGGACATCCTTTCATACCAAATCTCTCTGAACTAAAAATATCGCAAATCTCAGCCAACTATTAATAAATCTATGCATACTAGCAACATGAGGTAAATAATGCTTAAAAATATCTATTTAATTCAGATACCCAGTTTATGATTGTTTATAGAGTATGGCATAGAAAGTAAAATATCATTTTTAAAAAAACGCATTTTACCTCCAACGTGTACTTCTTCAAGATTTAAAGGAAATGAGGCATAAAGTCCATGAAGGCTTGTAAATATAGAGTGGATGGTCGGCGGAGATCAAAAGTTGTCCTACTGAAGTGTTACATGAACTCAAAAAAATCAAAGGAATGTGAGTTCATTAGTCCAACAAACTAAATCTTAAAACTGCATCATGGCTGTATTTTTGTGAAGACAAAGCAGATTATAATATGATTATAAAATAAATATATAAAACAAATTGCTATACAAGAAAATGTCACATTTTAGAAACGTTTCTTCATATGCTAGGAATCTCTCATTTAGAATCTCATTATCCAATAGTAGCTCTCAAGAATAAAGCTAATTTATATGTAAAATAAAAATATGGTCTACTCTTTAAAGGCACAATGATAAACACACCAATTTGACAATTACATTAATATGAGTATTTGCATAATCTGCCTTCTACACCTGTTCCTAATTTGAAGCAGCTGCAGAACAAATCACACCACATAATCTGAATATGCCACCGAGTCACATAAACACACTAATCCTTCTCATCAAGTTTTTGTTTCATTCAGTTTACGTGTTTGTTTTGAATTTACACAAACCCATAAAAAAAGCTTTTGAGTTGGACAATTTATATTCATCAGAGATAACATATAGAGGCTAAAATGCTTTTCTGTTTGTTTTGTTTATTTTTACTGTTTCCTGTAACAACGAGCATTTCATTTTTATGACTAGATAAACAACACATAGAAATTCAACATACAGCTTATAGAACTACATATACCTCTAGTGAAGTATGTTAAAAACATGCAGTCAACACAGTACAATAAGGAAATCTGACAATGAAATTCTTATGCTTTTAGCAACAGAAGACTGAATAGTCACCACTTCATTTTCTTTCAAATTCTGTGCTTTCTTTAAAAAAAAAAAAAAACCCAGACTTTTTATAAAACTCCATGTTTTGCACCAGCAGCATAAAAAGAACAACAAAACATTTGACTGATAAGTCAAAATGACAGCTCATACTAATGGAACATTCTTTCTACATGTATGTTGCTCCTTTTTTGATACACAAACAAGAAATAATTGAATAATTTAATACTCTGACTCTCTTCCTATGCATCCTGACTGTCATTAGGCCCCATTCTGTAATGTTAACCTCATTCAAACCTGAAGAAGAAAGGCAGCACAAGTAGGAAATAGCGCATCACACATGCCTGATACAGTGATGATTGTGAAGGATTATGCCAAATGCAAAATGCTGAACTCTAATGCTACTGCTAAATTCTTTTTCAGTGAATAATTGGGAGCACACAGAATCCAAAGCTCTTCTTTGCATAGCCTCCACAGGCAGGGGGAGTGAGTGAACAGCTGAGTGGTACTTAGGTGTCAGCTGGGGTTAAACCATAACACAATCCATCACAGAGCCTGTGGGCTAGCTACCTAGGGTTCTGTCTACAACCTCTACACGGATGGTTTTAGTGAAAGTAGAAGAGGCTCTTCTCTGCTTCCAAGAAAAGATTTAGGATTGGATAACATTTGGGCTTGGGTCCCAGGACCAAATACTATGTTACACCTAAAATGCTTATCACTGAAATCAAGTGGTTTAGTTATAGATCAAGGGCCAGGTTTGAACAATGCCACAGCCATTCTGACACTGAATTGTTGCCTAGTTCAGTAGCTTTGTTAACACGGAATGCCAGCTCCTCTGTTTACCAAAAGGTTTATATAAGTTTTTATATAAAAGAAAATAGAGATAATATTGTACTTTCTTCTTTTCATGTAGCAAAGAGCATGGCATCGGCCTGAAGCTGTCACAGCAACCAGAGCTGACACTGCTTTTCCAGAGCTTGACTAGTAGCACAAGCAAGTGGGGATCTTAACTTAGAAAAATTGGGAACAGCAGCAAAGAAAAATGACAACCAGGCTGATGATGTAGGACCACTATAAGCTGTCATCAGACATGACAATGGGCAAAGAATTAACCCTAATATTTTGAGAATTTTCTATAACTAATCATGTGTCTATTTAACTTAATTGTAATCTATCAGTTTCCTCTACTACAAAAACCCAAAAGATTTTGTCAAGGACCATTTTACAACGTAAAGCAGAGGCCACCCTGCATAACTGCTGGAAATAATTTCCTTTGATAAAGATGTCTGGTATTTCCTAGCAGGTGACTTTGCATGATTCAATACTGAGTTAACAATTTAGACTTTTACTTTGCCTATTTGCTTAGTAGCATTTTATGTGAGATTACCTGTGGGCTATACCCCAGATTAAAATTAAAATCAGCCATTATATATAACCTTGACATTACATTTCATGGTTCTTTTCACCAACTTCATGCTAGATAGTAGACTGATGTACCAAAAAAAAAGAAACTAACTTTAAACATTGTGTTGAGATTATTTTAAATGCTCCCCTCACTTCCACAGAAGGCAGCTTCTCTTTCTCCTTTTTACTTACTGTGGCTTATTTGAATGGACACTGAAGACATAAAACTTGGAAGATTCTTTTACCACGAAATGGGAGAGACATTGCAGTCCCGTACCTAGGACCAGCAATATGAACACCTGGGCTTCATTGCCTGCACAAAGTAATAACATAGCTACAACTCATGGAAGAGCAAGACAGCTGCTCCCGATGTAATTCAGGTGCATCCTTTGCCTTCTGGAAGATCCCTTTTGGATCACTTTCAAATCACAAAACATGCTGAGCATCTGATTGACTCTATGGTGTTACAAAGCGGCCAGGTAGCTTGAAATCACTTGAGGACCCGACCATTTTTCTTGAATTTTACCAAATTAATTCAATCTTTCCACCACATTGCAGAGTAATTACGGCTAGCAAAAAGCCTACTACATAATCCTGATGCCAGTGTTATGTCAAAGAGAGAAGTGTTCCGTAAGAGAACAGATCTGTTCCAGAGCCTGGCTATATTTCTTGATGACCTACATCATCCTTTTAGCTTAAATTCACATCTTTTACTACTTGAACTCCAAGGAATAAATTAGATCCTGTAAATAGTCAGCTCTTGTAACCATAACTAAGGGGCAACTCTGACTCCATAAAACACAAAAGATGGACTAGAAGAGCTGGAGGGATGATGGAAAGAGCGGGGATATCTTGGGATCTGTATGGATCGTATCTCCTTCTCCTTTACTAGTATTATTCAAAACCAGAGCCAATAGATTTTAGCATTCCCTGAAAAGTATAAATAATATATAACTATACCTTGTGTTCACACAGTTGGGCATGAAATACACTCAAAGATGTATGAGTATAAACTTGCTGCCTGCTGTTCAGTCCCACTTCAATGGGTATGTCTATGATGCATGCCTCTGTGCTTCTGCAATTCTTTTTCCCTTCTTGCACTCTGATATCACATTGCCAGAATGCACTGTACACTCTCTGGAAATCCGATTCACATTAAATTTTTGTACATTTGTTAACAGAAGAAGGCTCAAATCTCTAATACAAAGCTTCCGCAACTACAGTAGTACAAAAAACAAAGTAATTATGAAAAATATTTAAAAAAAAATCATCCTAATTATGAGCTCAGTACTGAGGATGGACAATAATCTAATACATTTTAAGTTTAAAAAGCGAGGTTTTTTTGACCGTCAACTGCCAGTCAAGCCAAGTGTCTAGACCAGTATTTGTGGAAACCAACAGTTCCTCATTGTTTTTTCTCTAAGAAAGAAATCACACCAATGATAATTCTATAAGCAATACCCTTCCTGTGTAAATCACATTTTAAATGAATAACAGTAACACTAACAAGGTTGATATGTAAAGAAACGAAAATCACGACTAAATCTCTGTATCTTCTAGGACTAAAATAGGAAGAACTCGTACCATTTTTGTGGCACCATTCTAGAGGCTCTATGCTAATGATGTTTACTCTCCAAGGAAAATATAAACTGATCTGCCAGGTAAAACAAAGTTTTTCAAAACCTTTTTAGAATTCCTGCTGACAGCTTCATGGGGAAAAAAAGGTACTTGAATAGTAAGGAACCTTCCCAGAAATAGGATTCTATTTATGAGTTCGTGCTAAACTCTCTGACATTCACAGAGGTTTAATTGAGAAATAATTTCTGTGTAAATGATGCGACACATCAACGTTGCCAATACATTGGATACTATCTTAATTACAAGAACAGGCCAAATTCTGCTATAAACAAAATTATTTAGGGTTTTCACTCGAAAAAAGCTATGTGATTCCACATGTAATTGAAACAGTATCAAATCTTTTTTGTGGGTTTTCATTACACAAGAACTTGTTTTAAAGATGATACTATTACTTGTCAAGCCTTTCCAAAGGTTACTTCTAGTAACCTCTCTTACTATACTTACAGTCGAAAACCTCAAAAGATCATGGAATCATAGAATAGTTAGGGTTGGAAAGGACCTTAAGATCATCTAGTTCCAACCCCCCTGCCATGGGAAGGGACACCTCACATTAAACCATGCCAACCAAGGCTCTGTCCAATCCAGCCTTGACCACCACCAGCGATGGAGCATTCACAGCTGTCCTGGGCAACCCATTTCAGTGCCTCACCACCCTTACAGTAAAGAATTTCTTTCTCACATCCAATCTAAATTTCCCTTGTTTAAGTTTGAACCCATTACCCCTTGTCCACTCACTACAATCCTTAAGGAAGAGTTCCTCCCCAGCATCCCTATAGGCCCCCTTCAGATACTGGAAGGCTGCGATAAGTCAAACAAAATCTGGTAAATATTCTACATTGACAGTAAAGCACTATACACAATTAGCAGGTTTTATTATTTCACTTTATCTTGGCAATGTTACCGAAACCCAAGAAGGTTAGAAAAGCAGTCTTAACAGCTATTGATACAATATTATCTCTGGATGTATTTCAGGACATTATTAATTACAAAGATTAAGGCTGATACAATAGTGCTTACCTTTGTTAACTATAAATATTCTGAAGCATCATACACAAAGTCATGAATATTTGGTTCTAGAGGTATGACTGGAGTATTACAATACAAATTGTACCACCCTAGTCAAATTACGATGCTTAAATACACAAAGAACTCCATACAAATATTCCCCAACAAAACCAAACATTTTCCTAGACTAAACTATTTCACAGAATGAGAAATTAGTATGACTTCTCTTAATGTGGAAAATAGCCTCCTCTCTTAATCTTGGCTCTGAGACTTATTGGGTCATATTATATGAAGGACCTAAAATGGCTGCAATAATAATGATCTCATAAGTGGACTGTTAGACTCATTCACTTAATTTTCATGCACTGTGAGACAATCACCTCAACTATAAATACTCTAAAACATTATGAAACTTGGCATTTTTGGAAGAAAAAGATATAAAATATTCTGTTGTGTTTCTTTTAAATAAACTCTGTCTCTTGTTTCAGTGTCTTTATTGCTGAGAAAAGCAAATTCATTTTAGAACCAATGCCGTCCAATTAAAAATGTACATATTTATTAATTCAGTGTCCATATTTATTATTTTTTCTGTCTCATTGATAATTAACAAGTCAATAAATTTTTTGTATCTAATAGCTTCAAAAAAATCCAGACTATTGAATATTATGTGAAAACTACAGCTACTTAGTCTATGCTCATAGAAATAACTATCTTTTGTTGTAATCTAACAAGTGAGGATTAAAGCATTCAAAATAGTCATATACTGAAAGTGAATTTAAATACATGAAATATTGTGAATTGGGATGTCAACTGCTTTTATTAAATGCCAGTTATTACCTTGTCTTCAGTGTTCTCTGTTCACGAAACAGACTATAAATATACAGAAAATAAAGTTAATTTTGAAAAAATAATCAAATGTCATGTCCTTTAAAGGCATTTCTTGCTGTCCTGGGTTCAGCAGTAGCAGTCATTTTTTCTCCTTAGTAGCTGGTTCAGTGCTGCGTTTTTGACTTTCAGCCTGGGAACAGTGCTGATAACACCGATGGTTTTAGTTGCTGCTCAGTAATGTTTACTCTGACCAAGGACTTTCTGAGTCTCATGCTCTGCCAGGGAGGAGGGGAAGCCAAGAGGAAGCAGAGACAGGACACCTGACCCAAACCGACCAAAGAGGTATTCCATACCACAGCACATCATGCCCAGTATATAAACTGGGGGCAGTTACCCAGAAGGGTTAGATCACTGCTCGGTCAGGCTGGGTATCATTCGGCAGGTGGTGAGTGGTTTTATTCTCTTCCTTGTTATTTCCCTTATCATTATTATTGTTGGTGGTAGCAGCCGTGGTTTTTGTTATACCTTTGTTACTGGACTGTTCTTACCTCACCCTGTGGGAGTTACATTCTTTCGATTCTCCTCCCCATCCCTCAGGGAGCAGGGGAGAGGAACAACGGTGAGTGAGTGAAGGGCTGCGTGCTACTGAATTACCAGCTGGGCTTAAACCAAGACTGTTCTTTTTGCTGGGCTGGTGTAGCTGCTGTGTCTTGGAACAGCTGAGCTGTCTGTTGCAATCGAAGTTTGAGTAGCTACTGTACTTGTCGCTGGGGCTGGTGTAGCTGCTGTGCTTGTCGCTGGAGTAGCTGCACTGTCTGTTGCTTTGCCATCAGATTCAGGGATGTTTTCTTTCCTTTTGAAGGTGCTGGACGATGCTAAGCAGGGCTCTGTAAGCATAGGCAAAGCCTCAGCACGTTGCCATGATTTGTCCCTCTCTGGTACTACCCGGATGACAACACACCTCATTTAAGTGTTTTACTAATTTTTCTGGGGTTTGCACTTGTTCAGTGGTGAAGTTCCAAAGCACTGGAGGGGCCCAATGGACTAGATACTTGCCCATACTATCCCACACACTCTGCCACTCATGACTATCCAGCCTCGGGGAAAATCTCTGGGTCCTCCTATATCATCGTCTAACCCCTAGACAAGGCCCAAACCTGACTCTGCTTGATCAGACGAAATGGTCATGGGTAAAACACACTCTGTATGTGTGCCAACATGGTGATCCCCATCACAACCAGCAGACAGGTCTCAAGGGTACCTAAAGGCCATTCAAAACCTTCAGAACTCTCAAATGATGCTGTAAATAGTGTGTGTGCGTGTGGGGAGGGGGGGGGGGGGGGGGGGGGGGCTGAGAATGTAAGGGAATGTCTCCTTCACAGGTTGACCACCCAAGGAGGGGAAAAAAGATGTGTAATTGCTAAACACTTCTATTATATACCTCCCAGAGTAGAGAGGTGGTGACCACACTGTGAACGCAAGCCAGATCAGTTTTATCATCAATGAGTCTATTGTATTACAAGTCATTACAATGAAGTACAATGAAACAAGGCCCCCAGCCAATAAACACTAACACAGCAAATGCTGTGAGTAAGGTACGACATGCTGAAACTGTGAGATCAAGAGCAACAACTTTGAGAGCCAATAAATCAGCATTGTGATGAGTGACTATTAATTCGAAAAAATGAATGCTTATCATAAATACGATTAGACACATTCCAGTCAGATCTGTCGTTATCTCAACCCCTCGGGCCCCATGTTGGGTGCCAAAAAGAACTGTCGTGGTTTAAGCCCAGCTGGTAACTCACTACCATGACGCCGTTCACTTACTCACCGTCCTTCCTCTCCCCTGCTCCCTGAGGGATGGGGAGGAGAATCGAAAGAATGTAACTCCCACGGATTGAGATAAGAACAGTCCAGTAACAAAGGTATAACACAAAACCACTGCTGCTACCACCAACAATAATAATGATAAGGGAAATAACAAGGGAAGAGAATACAACCACTCACCACCTGCCGAATGATACCCAGTCTGACCGAGCAGTGATCTAACCCTTCTGGGTAACTGCCCCCAGTTTATATACTGGGCATGATGTGCTGTGGTATGGAATACCTCTTTGGTCAGTTTGGGTCAGGTGTCCTGTCTCTGCTTCCTCTTGGCTTCCCCTCCTCCCTGGCAGAGCATGAGACTCAGAAAGTCCTTGGTCAGAGTAAACATTACTGAGCAGCAACTAAAACCATCGGTGTTATCAGCACTGTTCCCAGGCTGAAAGTCAAAAGCACAGCACTGAACCAGCTACTAAGGAGAAAAAATGACTGCTACTGCTGAACCCAGGACATTTGCACATGCTGTAATTTAAAGGAGGCATTACAATCCTTTTAAAATGAATGCGTTGATACAGTGTAAAGTGCTTACCGACAAATGATAACGCTATCTGCTCCGTAGAATTTTGCTATTGGCTTCAATGACTCCTCACCTTCTTTCAAAAAAACCAGCAACAACAAAAATTCCCACAACACCACAGGACTGGAAAAGTCTTGCTGAGCTTTTTACGTTTATATTATTGCAATTCATGTCATGTAAGTTCCTTTCTAAGCTCGGTCACACTTTACCTTTAAGCAGGCAGCATGTGTGGAAGGTGGCTTTTGCATCTGCTACTTCTACCAGAACAGTATTCCAAAACCTTTTTTCACTGCATAGTGAAAACCTTTCATTTCCACAGTTCATTCATGTTTAGCTTAGCTACATGTTGCTGTATTTAAAACTGCTCTTAAGAAGTATAAAGATGTTTCATCCTTTCTGAAGTTTGCTTCTTGACCCAAACTGCATAGAGCAATCACAACCTTTAAGCCTATGCATCTAGTCTGAATGAAACCTTCTTGGACTTGTATGTATTAAAAAATGTACACAGAATTTACATAACCTCAGTGTGGGTGTATGACAAATGTGCTACACCATCAGCCATAGTCAAAACACTGAGATACCTTCATGCCATGGAAATTGAGGGCATCAGTACTAAAGCCCTGAATCTTTCAATAGAACCTACACAGAGCACGTTTCTAATATACCAATAAGGCACCAGAAATCCTATGGATTGTGCATCTCCATTATTCCAAATGAGGTCCCAAAGATATCATTTAGAAATGGCATTAATATTTCCTTATTTTTATTGGAAACACTATTCACTTAGGATTGTATGTTCTTTTTTCTCACCTATGTTACATCACTGGTTATTCAAAGTCATACAATGACCAATACACTGAGCTCTTCTCTTCCTTTTTCATTTCAAGTGGTGGACGCAAGCCTAAGGAAGACATTTTCTGAGTTCTTAGACACATGACATTATTCTTTGCTATACTTTCTACAATTTATTACAATTTACTTTCTGAATACATTCTTGAAAGACATTCTGTGCAACAGCTCATCCTTCTTGTGAAGCCTATCCTGTTTTTACTTTTCCCCTTGGGTGAAACACATGCCCCCTGTTGCTGTGGCAGGCTTGTAGTGAGGCATTTTTAATTTCTCACCCACAATATGGGTTCAACCCTTTCTAATCAAGAGATTCTTTTTTGAATCTGCAAACATCAACCACCATTTGCCTCTGAATTTCCATTATTATTTTTACTTCAGAGACTATGCTCTCAAACTGAGGCTTTCCATGGAATCCTGAACTGTTCTTAAAACATAAACACTGTTTTGTGCATGACTTCACACCACATCCTGTATTGGGAAGTACTTTAATTTGGTAATTTGATTACTCATAAATATCAAGCCCATGGCTATCTGTGCACTAAATTACAGCTGCATCAACTTGGAAATTACTTCTACAAGCACAGATACTTTTTTCTGGCATGTCATGTCACTGAACTGGTTTTCCTCAATACTATGTAGGTTGCCTTTTCTATCAGACTGAAAGTATCTGTCTTAAATAACTGGATTCACTGCGAACACTTAGGGAAAAATCTCATTCTTCATTTATACTTCAGGTTCTTGGTAAGATCCTTGAAGCATATTGATGTTGGCACACCATACAGTTTCCTTTGTACATATTATTATAGTACAATTGCTTTTCAAAGCTTCCCATAATCAAGTAGTAAAGCACTGAAGTTGTTTTTAGTAAATTTTTCATCATTAATTCTATTTCATAACACCCTCATCTGTCTGTCTCAAGAAAATTATATTAGAAGCCTAAGAAGACATAAAAAGACCTAGAACATCAAAGAGGCAATTGTTGACCAACCCCCTTCCCTACAGGATGGGCTGATGGGCTTTTTCACTCCACTGTGCAATTGCTCTTTCAGCAGCACACATGGCCACATGCTCTTTTTTCTGCAGCATTACTCTGTAATATTTATGTGTGATTATCTGGATAATTTGAACAGTTTCTAATTCAATTTTACATGTATACAGCCCAAGTGAAGGCAAACTAAAATTAACACCCAATTCGATCTTGGCATACATTCAGATTCCTGATTAGCCTGCTCCCTACTCCCCAGGAAAGTCCCCTGCTTGCTAAAGCAGCTGCAAAACTAACACAAAAACTACAAAATGATGCCTAATGATTAGAATACATCAAGATAAGTATTTAATTCACAAAGTAAAATTAATCTGAAAAAAAAATATGTGAAATAATTACTGAAGGAATGCCTTAAATAGCTATGGAGGCAGACTGCACTTTAACATTGCAAGTTGAATTTGCTACTATTGACTGAAGATTTGTCATTATTTTGTCACAGAACTTTGGGTTTGGTAGGAAATTTCCTTGACTTTAATAACTGCCTGATGAAATGAAAAACCTTCTGGGAAAAAAAGAGACTTTCCCTAATAGTAATTTAACTAGAAAAAATTTTTTAAAATCTACACCCATCTAGAGCATTCAAAGAATATTTTGCTCAGTTGCTTTTCCTGCTTTGGTAATTTCCAAATCAATGTACACTAATGTGTGTTTCAAATTCAAGAGTATCAGGAGAGCCTTGCTTGAGTGGTGTGATCCTAAACTGGCATAATTAGGGTCCTGCCTGGGAGCAGACCCTTTAATAGAGCGGCACACTGAGTGGGGAACCATTCACACATTCCCTCTCAGCTCTTCACAAGCTTTTCTGGGCAATGAGCCAGCTGGTAAGAGAATCAGGCTGATTCAACCTGTTGCAAGAGCCTGGAGAAGTGGCTCAAGGAAACCTACACTTCCCAGCACCATAGAGGAACTACTCACATAGCCTGAAGAGGAGCAGTCCCAAACGAACATGCATGCTGGCTGCACTGAGAGGGCTTGCAGGGCGACAGAGCTTTCCAGCTGCTCAAGCAAGGCAAATAAACTTCTCTATAGCTCTTGGAGGCTCCCATAGTTCAGAATATAAAAGCCAGTCCATCCATCCCATGCACAGCAATATTTCCTGGTATCAGACAGGCTGCAGATTGTACCATGAGGCCCGCTGCCCTGCTGTTAAAAGCTGTTGTGAAAAGACCTAGACACTCTCGGTGAAGTGCCTTTCTGAATCTGAGAGATGAATCAGTGTGTGTGTTCTTCCCTCTCCTCCCAATCCTCTTGACAGACCAGAATAAACAAGACAGAAAGGGTGAAAGAAAAGACAGGATAACGATGCAGGTGCCAAATGATTCCCTGTGTCCTGGTTTTGGCTACCGTTAAACCACAACACCCCAACAGTCACAGCAATGGAGTGAAAAGTCAGACTGATGCACAGTCATTAAGTTTAATATTAAAATACCTCCTCAAATACCTGATCACATAGTAATCTTAATTAGAATTCTGTATCTTCATTACCTGTAAACAGAGTTTGTATAACACTTCTTTCCTCTGCCTCTAAAATAATTTCCAATATTGCAATCGTATTTTCAGGATAAATATGTGCTCTCTGTACCAGTTAGTGTGTTTTTTTTTCCTCTCAGATACACATGAAGTCATTATGTGATAACTTCCATTAGAAGGCTGCTAGTAAATATTTTTCCATGCTACAAAGATCATACATAAGGTTAGCTGCAATATTTTATGTACCTGAAAATGACAACTACCTGCTTTATCAATGAGATAATATCTCAAGGTGACTGATATTTACTTTAAATTAAAAAGGAAACCATACTAACCAGTGACACTTTCTTCATAGATGTGTATTTTAATACCAGAAGTTTTCAAGAGTAATAAGTAAAGTAAATCTATTCTTGAAACGTTTCACAGCAAAATGGCACACAATGCAAAATATGGGTTTTCACAAGTAAAAGAAGTTGTCAAAGATGGAATAGAACCCTTTGAAGCAGACTTGTATCTATCTAAATAAGGACTTCTCAGCAAGTTTTTTATGCAGACACTTCCACTGTAAATCAATGAAATACGTCCTTTCTTTTTAGTTTATTACTGTATTTATTCCTCTACCTTACATGGTATTTCTGTTTTCTGCACCGTGAGAGCTTGAATACAGCTATTTCGCCTTTCTCTCCCCCCTACACCTCACCTAAAAATAACTTCTTGCTTTCTCTCCATCTCTTGGGGTTATCCTTGTCTTTAGAGTGAGTATCACTGATGCAAATTTCTGCACCTTAGAGGATAACTACATATTCCTCCTAACACTTACAAGGGAAAATGGGACTTATGATTTTATAGCAGCTATCTTCCAAATTTAATTTACCCCAAGCATCAATGTTTGCTTATATGTAGGCTACACATTTCCTTCAGAATTACACTCGAGAGGAAGAAGACTGTTTATCACTGCTCTCCTCTTACAGTACACATTAGACATTAGTATCTTTCTAAATTAGTGATTTCTAGCACATACAAAATCCTCCTACTTCCTATGCTTAGCAGCATGCTTTAGATAAACAGAAATACATAATATGCAGTTTTTGGAAAGACAGGTTTAGACCACTTAGATTTGTTTCTATTTTTGTTGCATGTAATGCAAAGAAAACTTTACGTTACATCCATAACAGGGTGGGGTTTTTTTGCTGTTTTTAAACTGAGAATTTTTTACGGACATTATGCATGCACGGTTACAGTCAATGTGCATTAAGTCAGATGATATAATTTAAAAGCAGTGGGGTTTGCTTCTTTTTCCCCACATTCAAAATTTCTTATCTTTCATCAGCTCCTTATGTATGCTTAAAAAAGTAACTAAAAGTTGCAATATTAATGATATGTTTGCTTATTTATTATGTGCAATGAATTTTAATTCGAAGCCATATGAAGACCCAAGGGGAGATGACCAAACTAGGAGAGTAATGCAAGAAGAGTAGTTTAAAGGAGACTATTAATATCTTTTCATGCTCAATTTTTATGCTAAATTTTTGCATTTTGCATGTCTTTAAACAAAGTGGTTCTTCTGATACTGTGCACTAATGCAATAAACATTAAGTAATTAAACCTAAATGCATACTTACTTTTCCCAAATTTTATCAAATGATTACACTTCTGTGACGTGCTCATGCTAAATAAACAAGGCTTACCTGAACAACTCAACACTCCATACAGCATGATATTTATACAACAGGCTTGGTACACACTGAGCTTAACCCTGCGATTCCAGGAGTCATGGTTTCCTGACGTGCCATCCTCATACAGAATGCGTTAGTACTGGTGATGAAACAACACATCTCTTAGCAACAAGGAGAAAATAACTAACTAATTTATTTTAGATACATTAACTTATGGGGTTGAAGATAATTATCTTATTTATTTTAATCAAGATAGAAGTTCAAATTCTGCCTTAGTGAAAATGAACTCCTTCTTTGGAGACATTACAGGGAATAGAAATAACTAGGCCTTTAATAGATCTTAGAGCAAACAAATAAAATTACAACTAGTGGTCCAAATCACTCTGCTATGCAGCCAGTGATGACCTGTATCATGGACAGATTAGTCTAAGCACTGAGATTTGCCTACCTGGAAGGGAAATAATTGCAATGCTGTACATGAACACCCACCAATGGAGTCAAATTTACAGCATTTACCTTTGGGTTATGCTTGTGCTCTACACAGTTCTTGAAGAACTGAAAGTCTCGCTCATGATTTTTAGCGTAACAAGAACAATAAAGCTGCTAGTTTTAACACTCAGGGTAGAAGACACCAGGTATTTCTGTGGCTGTAAGGATAATGACTTTCTGCCACAGCAGAATAATCTGCAGGTTCTAAAAGCCAAAGTGACATTTTCCCTGTTATGCCTACTACAGAAACGTGGTGATAGGGAGTGAAATCCATGAAAGCAATCAGCTCACTTCCCCATGGACCATCAGAATCTCAGCTTCTCCAGAAGAAAAAAAATCTCCTTAAATAAAAACCAGTATTACAGAAATCTTGACCTTACTATTGCAGTATGTTTTCCAGGATGCACAGTAAGAAAGTAAATATTACCTCATCAGATGCAGGTTAACATTACCCTCAACTCTCTTCACAAACCCTCCTTAGCTGTTCGGCAGTATGTCATTAATCAACATATGTACTGATTGGATCCATTCAATTGGTGCATCAGTGTAATGAATGGCATACATAAACATGCTTCAAATACATTTATTCGGATATCTATATATGAAAGTAAAATCACTACTACAATTGGTACTCAAGCTTGTCAGATGGGATGTTCTTCTGTTTTGCATAAGACATGCTAATGGTTATGTGATCTGCAGTCTGAAACCCAAAAAAATGTAAATCAGAAAGTAATAGTAGATCAAGATAACTGTCTATCCACAACTGTAATTTCAGCAGGTATTCCAGTAACTCACAGTCTAAATACAAACCCCCTCTCCCTGAAAATACAGGATAACTACTAGATGATGGCATTAAAAACTAAAACAAAAACGGTCATCACAACATTCTTCTTTTACAACAGATCACATATCTACAGGTATATTTAAAAATTTGGCGGGTTTTTTTGTTGTTTGTTTTGGTTTGTTTTGTTTTAATGAGAAGGATGCAGAAGACACCCAAATCCTTCTGTGGAAATCCCAGCGGTTATCTAAAACCATCCCCTCTATAAAGCACGGTAGAACATGCTGACTTACCCAACACCCTTTTTTGGCAAAGTTGAGGACACAAATTTGAAGGTTTCTTCAATAAGCTTTCAACTTGCTGATTAGCTAGTTGGTGGTGCAACTCACTAAAACACTTGATGCATTATGGAATAACAGAGAGAACATATACAAAACCAGCATATGCTACTTTCCCCCAAATACCCATCAAATCCAAAAGATGGCCACTAAAATCAATACTGTTTTTTTCCTCTTTGGCACATGGAACAATAGAACAGTTTTCATGAAAATACAGAGCACATGAGAGATGCAATGGCAAGGCTTACCTAACACCCACATTTGCCTGCAGAAGTGTGAGCTAGTTTTAAACGTTTATTAGGTTTTTACTAGATTTATAAATAAGTTCTAAAATATCTCCAGTTTCCAGATTAGTAAATTGCTCTGAAATCAGAGGAAATTAGAAATACACTACTATTAAAGAATTTTAAAATATTGGGAGAAGTCTGTTTCCTCAACCACAAATACAAGCACAAGTATTTTTGTCTTATAAACCTCAAATTGCTTATGCATACTTAGCAATTCCTACTGAGATTTTGGCTAAAGCTACCATTAAATTTGGCATAATAAAATAATAACAATGTACAATTTTATGGCCCATATTATAGTATTTGGTCAAACAGGCATCACAATGCTCAAATGTGAATTTCCACTACATAATGAACAATGAACAGCTCTGTAGTAACACTAACAGGCAGAAATAGAAAAGCTCCAAGGACTCATTTATAAAACCTTTATGTATCTTTTTCACTAAAGAAGAAAATTAAAACGGAGTTTGCACTCATACCTGAGTTTACATGGTATTTGATACAAAAACCAAAGTCTGAGAGCAAATTCCATTTTCCTCTCATTTAAAAATGAACCAAATGAAGTGTCCAAAGCTAATAAGAGGCACAGTGTACATACTGATCATGGAATGACAAGCTGGAAACATGAGCAATAATCTTTGCTTTAGGGAGAATGTAACAATTCTTAAAAGAAATTTATTTGCTTTATTTTCTTCTTCCTGCCTTGCAAGTGTGACTCATGAGGCACTGACTCTTCCTGGCAAACACATAATACGGAATGTCTCTACAATACACCATTCCATGGCATTTAAAAGGCCTCAGGCCAGGGTTGGTGCTTTAGAAGTAGGAAAGCACAAGCCCCCCTCTCCCCATTCCATCATCCTCTTGGTTATGTGTATGACTGACTCCAAACATGGTTTTCTCTTCTTTCATCGATGCCTACCACAAATTGTGCACCCCACACCTCTTCAGCCTTGAAAAGAATGTTTACGAATGGGTGGAGAATGTAAGCAGAGAAGTCAGTAGCTCCTGAACTGCTCCAGTTTACAAGCTGGAGGAGTAAAGCAAGCTAAATTCACTGGGAAACATATAGTGGGAAAATACCACTATTTTTGCCTGTTTCCCATACTTCCCTTCATGTCTGGTGTTTGCCTGTTTAGAGACAGGACACAGGGCTAGACGGACCTTATATATGTTTTTTTTTAGAATGAGAAGCTGGCAGAAAAAGCAACTTTCACAGTATTCATTAAATCAATCACCTCCGTGACTCAACTCTTCAAGATCACCAACACCACTTCTAAAAACTTAAAAAAACTACGAACTTAATAAGCTGCTGCCTTTATGACTACTCTTCTTGAGTGCCTTCCGCCTAAAACAGATTTAAGACAAAATAAAGTCAAGGGCAGAGAGTGGAAAGTTGAGACAGCCCCAGGAGTCCTATGCCTCTGCACTGGACTACAACTACAGCATGGCAAGATGTCAACTTGACATATTTTCTTTTTTTCCATTTTCTTTAGTGATTTTCCTAAGTTGTTGTTTATTTCTGAGCAAATAAATACAACTTTTAAAGTATATTTGAAGAGAGCTGATGTGGAATGTGGAACTGTGTATTGTGTCCGACATTGCGCCAAGAAGTTTCACAAAGAAAAGGAGACACTGTGAATTACATAAAAAAACTGCACAAGTGATCAAATTTCACAACACTTCACTGGTGGAGAAAAAGATAAATTCTGGTGCCTGGGGTCCTCCATTATGCACGACAAGAGATAAAAACACCCTATTACTTCAGAAAGCAGGGGAAGTCCCAAGAGGATAAAGGCTCACCCAGAAAAATAGATGTAAGGAAAAGAATGGTAGGAGTTATAAATTTTTATTTCCTGAACAAAATAAAATCATCTCTTATGCACATCTTTTGTCTGCAACAGACTGTAATTCAGCAGTTCAACACTCATATTTGGTCTACATACAATGAGAGACCCAGTTTTGTCAGTGGAATACAATTCCATATGGAACTCTGAATTATCAATAAATGAACTAAAACCTCAAAAAATACTCGTAATTTTTTTCAAGAATAAAATGCTGTACATATTTTTACTAATAATGCATTTTAAATAATTACTCAGTAACAGAACTACTTTTCACCCAAACACAACCTGAAGCCCAACAGCATCCCAGTGTGTAATTCTGATGACATATGTTTTTCTGAAACGGCAGAAACAGCTCTTTCATAATTTCATGTAGTTGTGCTGTTAGCTTCTGAAAACATCTCTGTGTCACTTACATACAATCTTAGCAAGTTTTGAACTGTTTTTTTTCATTTCTTAGTCTTAACACAGCTGTTTTTTACAATTTAATCCATGTGCATTTAAAAAACATGTACCAATTTTGCAAAATGTCTATAAAAATATTTTATAGCACAACTACTGAACTCAGTCTCAGATCTTTCAAGCATCTATAGCCACAAAAGGCTTTTTTAAGTTCCAGTGAATCTTTTCTGTGAATGAAAAGTCACCAGCATGCAAGCCTGTACGTGAATATGTACACACACGGCAGGCATCCACGCACATCTCTCACGTGCGAGCAAGTTCTTCCCTGAGAGTAAGGCCCCAAAAGCAAGGACACTTTACTAACCTGCAGTGGTCTCTGTTTATCACTGCCCTTAGGAGATTTCAGTCCACTTGTTTGTTGCTGTAAAAGCAGCTGCCTTGCTGCCTGGAGTGCCTAAAAGTTAAAAAAAAAAAAAAATAAATAATAATATCTACCAGTTCATAGAAAAAGATGATGAGTTATTCACTGCTAATGTTAGGTAAAATTCCAATTGAACAAACACAGTCTCTTCCTATTTGATTTATATTTGCTAGATTTCAGGCTCCAGTTTGTTTCTTACTTAAAACAACAACAACAAAAAAATCATCTGAAAGTACATATATAGGACTTCACTTGAATTTATGGATGTACATGAAATCCTGCAGGAAATAAAGTTAATTTGTTTGAAGTGCTTGAAGAGGAAAAATCATAAACTGCATCAATAGCCTCATTTCCACAAGGAACTTGTCTTTGAGTGTTCAACTAAAATGCCCACTCCCTTGCAAATTATCATTCAATTTGCATTTTCATATTACAATTTTGAAGCAAAAGCAAGTAGACTTCAAGTGTTACCAGAAGCTGTAATTAAATTTGACAAATCAACATCAGATTATCTTGAAAGTGAATTAATAAGGATATTCATTGAAGATTAAAACCACTTTTTGCACTTACAATTCAAGGAGAAACCTCTCCTTTGACAAAATAAAAAAAATAATAAAAAAAAAAGTGCAGTTTTAACGCCAAACAAAAATGAGTGGTTTTCATTTGCATTCTCAGAGAAATCAGAGAACAAAGAAATTACTACTCAACCAACCAGATCAGGCTCAGGGATGACAGCACCCCAATCAAAATAGAAAACGTTTTCATTTATTTTATGTTTTCATTCCAACTCAGCAAAATCCAGTTAAACATATGAAATGTAAACAAACATTCCACTTACCCCAAGAAGGCTAATCTGAATTATTTTTTTCTTATAGAATTTCTTTTTAAATGCCAAGTGTTAGACAGTATTTATTAAGACATGAACAAACCCTGATTCAAAACATTTCCACTGAAACTACCCGGAGAGCTCTTTTTTTAATCTTTTTTCTTTTCCTTAAAAAAATCAGTTCAGTAAACAGCAGTTACAGCTTTAAAATACATCACACAATTATCTACATTATTAAAACATATTGTAGATGGAATATACTGCATTAAATGCCATTTGATCAATGTTCCCTAAAATAATAAAGATTCGTAACTGATAAAGAAAGGTACAATTCTGATTAGACTCAAATGAGCTGGTTTTTAAGATAGTTTCCAGTATCCATGACAACAGTTGCTTTGACAAGATGTGCATATGGCATTACACTGCCAGCTGGTGTGAACAATGTTTGAACTACTGCATTGAGATGCTGAGCAAACAGAAAAAGTTGCCACGTCTTAACCCTCAGGGAAAGCAGTCATCCCCTGATCAATTATGAAAAGACAGAGAGAGGGCTGCTACAGTCTGGCTCCAAGCAAGTTTTCTGAGGAGGCAGGCAGACATAGAAAACCAAAGTAAACAAACTGAATGCACTAGCACCATCTCCTAACAACATTGATTCGTCTCCCCATAGAAGGCTCTGGTACAAAGTTTGCAGAGGAGACTTTTAACATTTGGAGACATTCCCACAACAATTCTGTATTGTTTCATCAAATTCTCAAGTAATTACAGGTCAGCTTTACAAAGACTACACATTCCTCTGAACCTAAGCAACGAGACGCATAGAACTAGCTTCTCTCTGCCAAAAGTAAATAAAAGTTAACATATTTCAAAGTGCACTTGAAATATTTTGTTACCAAGGAACCACTGGATGCCCTGTTTCCTATGTGAATAGCATAATCTCTTCTGCACTCATAATCCTTGGGCAGATCCTAAAACAATCCTGCTCTGTCTGAGATCAGAAATAAACGTATCTGTTGAGTTCAGGGGCACCAAGATTTGGTCCCAACATCTTGCAGTGGTTTAACGACAAAACATGGATTAAATGCATGAACAGAAGATCTACGGCAAATTTATAATCCTTCCCAATCTTTAGAGCTCTCCAAAAAGGGAACTTGAATGGAAATGAGAGAATGACTGCACTTCTGAATTCATGGGGAAAATGAACCACACCGCCAAGGGTGATACTGCTACAAGAACCAGAAGAGATCTGGAGTTATGGAAAACAGGAAAAACCACAAAGATTACTATTTTTCATTTGTGGCAGTCACAGAAAATTCATTACATGGCCTTTATCTGGAAAAGAAATTGTAATGGTGCAATGCTGGTGTATACTCGGCAAGTTGGTTCAGGGTCCTAATCTTCCTTAGCAGCAAAGTCATCACACGTCAATGCAGTAAAACAAGCAAGTATGCATCTGGCAAAGCTCTGCATTTACAGTACTTGAAAATTAGAGAATTATGGCCTGCTGCAGCTTAGATTGAGGCTCAAACGTCTAATTTCAAATTGTGGCTAGCATACTCCAGTGGAATCAGCCTCGGAAAGCATGACATCCTATCGCTAACTACAGAAAGAGTCACACTTTATGAAAAAGCAAGGCAGCACAACAGGGTATGTTTGCATAAAAGACTCCTCTACTTAAACTATTTTGATTCATATGTGCTGGCTGGGATATCTTTAAAGGAGTAAAGGCTTATCTTGTAATACAGAATGTCTTACAAATGATGACTACCTGAATACTTCAGTGATCTTATTGTGGCAGTTTAGATTATTGTAAACACAGGAGATAGAAGAAGAATAGAAAACAATTTCAAGAGATCAGAGATGATTTAAAACTCATAAGGAGAAATCACTGTCAGCCTTTGTTCTTATAGCAGTTGTCATATGGTACTTTTTCATCCCAGTGTGCTGCTTAACTTGAGATTTTGCTACTCAAGTAAACAACCTCCCAGAAACACACTGTTAATTTCAAAGGATTATTACTGACATTATTCATAAGTGAAGATTATGATACTATAAAACATTTAGTTCTACCAATTCATTTGCTGCTTTGCAAAACTAACTGACAACCTGAAAGTGCCTTTCAAAATTCCTATTTTAACATATACACTTCAAGCAAACACCCACCACACTTATCATTTATAAATTTCAGTGAAATAATTTGATAATAACTCATGGTCTAAAAACAGTTCAACGAAGACAAACTAACAGACATTTATAAATCTGGCAGATCAAAATGATGTTAAGTTCTACCTCAGCTTAGCAGCAAGAACAGAGTCTAAGGCAGTCAAACTCCTACCTAGTTTCCAGTAACATTTGTTTTAAATTTACTAGGCACTTTTCCTTAATTAAGTTATCTAAATTAGTAAAACTATACAAAAAAGTCAATGTAGACAAAAGCAATAAAAAGCACTGAAGATTGGAAATTATTTTAATAATGCAAATGAAAATCATTGTAGCGCTTTAAGTAATGGCTGCATAAGCAGGACATTTGGGCATATGGTTTCCAGAACTCAGTGTGTCTTCTAGTAAAATATTTATTGGGAACACTACTTCTTAATATTTACTGTGCTGCTTTGGTATAGCTAAAACGTAAGCAGAACAAAAATGAAACTAATTGCATATAACTCACCCTATTAAAGTTGATAAATTATGGTAGATTTTGCAATTTGTTGGCGATAATCCTGTGAGATACAACTTGCTTTAATTTTGTATTCCAACCCCTTGTATTTAATTTAAGCATGACTTCAAATAATTTTTAAAGTTTTATCTTTCAAATTGAAGTGAAAGCTGCCACTAAAAGATGGTAAACTTATTACTTTGTTTTTAAAGAAGTAAATAGATGTATATTTTTAGGAAACAGATGTCACTCATATCTTTCCTTTAAAACCAGGAATGTTTAACCTATCAGCCTGTTGCATTTGAGACGTTAAAATGAAAAATGACATCTACACCCATTAATATTGTCAATGTATAAACAGCACAGCGTGACACATTCTTGAGAGCTGAAGGCTACAAAATCTCTCTGAAACATAAATAACAAAGCACTCAGAAGCATATTTGATGTTGATATTCATCTCTGAGAAAAACACTGCTGCCTGGGCTTCTTATGAAAATAGATGCAGCCCAAATGGATCTCCCGTAATTGGTTTCAGATAGTGAGGTCAAAAGAAATGTGATACAAGAAACTATTATGTGGAACAGGCGAAACAAGAATGTTTACACAGGCACTCCCTATTTATACTGACAAGAGGTGTATACTTTGCAGATAACCAGAACCAAAAATCTTGCCAGAAGACAACCAGATTCTTTCCTTTTTCTAACTCCAAAGTCCTATTTTAGTTTTTTTTTAAAATTACTGCATACTTTAACATTCCTGCTGAACGCAGAATAAGTTTGTGAACGTAAGTTTCCAAATGGCTGAATATGTCAAACAGGAGTCATCTCACACATAGCACTATGCAACCAAAACATATCAATATGCTAAGCTGGATTTAAGACCAAAGACTGCTCTGCACTGGTTTAGTACTGGTTTATTTTAAAGAAGACTTCAGGAGACGCTCTGCCCCTTGACACGCTTCCATGGGCCCAGTCTCCAGCTGGCTCTGAACAAGAAGCCCAGAGTTACCCATAGGTGTACAAGATCCTCAAAAGATGGTGACTTGAGACAACACTGTTCTGTGCTTCCTAACAGCACTCAGATGGTGCTGCTAAACCTTTGTCTCTGGCTGACTGTGCTTTCCCAGAAAGTTCTCTAATGAACATCACAGTCAGTCAGCACAGCAGCTTATAAACTTTCCAAATGGAGTCGCGAAGCATTTAGCACTATTCAAGGAATCTTGAATTTAAGATGATCCAACTCCTTTCCAACAGCAGTCTCTCCAGGAGACTTGACAGGAAAAGCAAACTCCCATTTTCCTTAGTGAACAACACTCCTTTTCTCCAAGTTACACAAAGAAGATAAAACCTGTTGGCTGAGTACCAATGTGCACACTGGAGAGCCCATGAAGCCAAGGAAATCCTGTACATAACTAAAATCCAAGCCACATAACCAGCCTGATTTCACCCAGGAGCAGTAGACTGAACAATTATTAGTGTTTTTCTACAGAAGAGACAATAAAGCCCCAGACAGCTAAGGCTGTTGGAACCCACCTCAAGGAATATATCATCTAAGGAATCTAG
Organism: Ara ararauna; assembly: GCA_028858755.1. NCBI lineage: Eukaryota > Metazoa > Chordata > Aves > Psittaciformes > Psittacidae > Ara > Ara ararauna. The sequence goes on from CM054376.1 coordinate 152,419,857, forward strand.
ATGGTCACTAAGAAAGATTTCACTCAATTAGCCCAACATTCAAGTATGCAAACACTCAAATAAAAAAGATTTGTGTCTTCTGCATCTAGATCAGCAACTTCGGACAGCCCACATGTCCAATGCGCACAATTTCAGCAGCTAAACTGCAGGGTGCCCTGAAGCCCCTGCCTAATAGCAGAACACAAACCTACAATAGTACAAAATATTTGTAATTAAATTATGCTCAAGATGAAGAGGCAATAGCCTTGGACGTTGTATTACCATCCCAAGTTCTACCACCAGGCTGCTAGATAGGACAGAAACTGGTGGTGGCCACTGAGTGCTGTATGGAGCCCAACCCTGCCTGGCTACTGGATCCCCAGGCTGCTCAGGCATCCCAAGGCTGGGGAAAATTTGTGTTTGTCCAGGACAACACCTTGTGCCTGTGGAATTTCGAGATAAAAAGGCAGAGAACTTTGAGGATTAGGTGGCAAATGGTCATACCTATATTCCTCATGTTCTTCATTTTAGAAACATAAGAATTTCTGGGATCTGGCCTTCATTTTCATGGACTAAAAGCACTTTGTCGGTTTTGTTTGGTTTGTTGGGTATTTTGGGGGAATGTTTGCTTTCTTAGGCTGATTCTTACAGTTTCAGCATACTGAGGCTCTGATTTTGATTCAGATTTGTGGTCTTCCCTGTAATACAAACAACACTAGAAGAAGAGATCCTCAATCTACCTTAGCTTCTGTTCTGCTCTGATGTTATCCAGGATTAATTTGCAACTGAAGTGAAAAAGTAACAGCAATAAACTGATGAATGCAACATGAAGTCTCATAATACTGTTTAATAAAAGGAAATTAATCACATAATTGTCATAAACCTATTTTCAAACAGCAATCTATCAGAGAGAAATTATGCATCTGTAGTTATTGACCTTTCATTTTACCATGACTGATTTGTAATTAGACTAGTTTTGTGAAAAATAATAGTTAATTACCAGATTTTTTTCACTCTAATTATTTTGGCAATTTTTTTTTTGTTTGGTGTCTTACTTTATCCCCATGTGAAAGATGCTAAATAAATACAGGGCACTAATAACTTTTCAGCTAACATATTTCCTTTTATAAAGCAAATTTAGCTTCTCTGCATATAACCCAATTTTATGGACACTAAACACTGTTTCAAAAACAACTCTTTCATTTTTCCTGTCCATTATTTGGCTGACCAGGAACTAGAAACAAAACACCCATAACAATGACTTGCTTTCAATTCCCAGTGGCATTTGCAGGGCTCTTCACCTGTAGACATGAGTCTGCACTGGTCATTAGGGCTATACATCAGACCACATGTAGCATGGTCTACGACAGCAAACCCAAATGCCGTCTCCAAAGCTCAGACCACCTGAAGAATCCAAATGTCAAGGGTTAGGAGAGATGAGGCGCACAGCACCAGAGCTGTGTTCCAACCTGACAATCTCCTTTCTTTCATCCCACATGCCTGAACTTAACTTTCCTTTGGTAAACACAGCAGCAGGCAATCTACCCTACTTCATTCCTACTACTTACAGTATGCAGCAACTAACTGAATTAATGAAATGAAAATAAACCCAGCACACACATCAAATACCAGTGCAACAAGCTCAAAAGCGTCCTGCCATTGCTATTTTCTTCCATGTGGCATTGTTCTTAGAAAACTGGGACATGTAATAGCTAAATGGAAGAGCTGAACTCGTAGTTTTACAGAAAGATTGTGGCAATGGTGGCATGTACATTTACCACATGAAAATTGGCATGAACTATTTTGCATGATAATCAGATAGTAGATACATAAAATCCACTTAAATGTGCAGGAAAAGAACAATCAATGCAGCTATCCCATGTGTGAATCCAGAAATAAAAAAGATTCTTAAAATTATTATATGTTTATATAATGTATACATGGCAGAAATGCACGCATATCCTTAATTTGAAAAGAATTGGTTAAAAAAAGACCTTCTTTCAAGTCTGTCCATTGTAGACATTCACTTATTGGCTGTGAAGCCTACTTTCAATTACAGCAGTCTGAAACAAAGTAGTATTGGCTTAGGTGGAATAATAGCTGGTTTGATGACTTATAAATAGGAAAGGAACTGATGCAAATGAAAGCAAGAGTGGTCCCATTTGTACAAAAATCAAAATGTGAGCAAATGTGGGAAGAGAAAAAAACACTGTATCTAGGGAAGCATTATAATGGTAGGCTGTTAGAAGGCAGCAGTTTTAACTGATAGAAATCTGAAAGGGAAATTTATAAATTAAAGACAATGAAATCAGCATGGAGATTATTAAGCCAATGATTAACAAAACCCATCATCAAGATATAAACTAAACCAGAAGGTGAGGCAGATATAAAACAAAAGGAAACATGCACTCAAAACATTTTGTTTTGGCCAACAGCAAGATTCCTAAAATAGAACCTAAAAATTTGTGAGGACAGATGTGAGGCCTGATTAGGTTCATTAAGTAATACAGAGAGATAAATTAACATGTGAAGAACAAATGCCAAAACAGTACTTACCCTAGAACAGCCCTGGCCATTTAAAAGGCAAAAAATAAATACCTCTACCTTTAACACTTATTTCCAATTAAGTAGCATTCTGCACAGTGACTGGTAAAGGAGCATTGACACAAAGCATCATAAGCACAGATTCCTCATCCCAATAACCTGCTAGCTAGAAACCAAAGCTATCTGTTAACGAGTATGGACCTACATGGTGCCAGAATAATTACAAATAAAGTTACAGTAATTATACAAATCAAACCCTCTCAGCCAATCCAAATGTGAGGAATTACATATTTATTGAACAGCTACTGATTGAAGGGACTCTACTCATTTGAACAATAACTAATGTGATTAGTTATTGTTCCATATCCAGAGACTGCAGAAGTGAGACTGCAACTAGTAAAGGAAATATTATCAAGGTGGTCATATCCGGTTTCTGCTATATGGGAGTAAGGCACAACAGCCATTACTGAAATATCCAATTGATAATCAGTGGAGAAGAACAAAGTTAATGGCTGGGCTTCACACTGGATATTATAAATTTAAAGTTTCTCTTAAAATATTTTGATAGATCTAATTATTGACATCCAGTTCTTACAAGGACATAAAGAAATCTCAAATTTAATATATATAATTATGATGACGTATTAAAGACACAAATCAATACTGTCATGTTATGATAAAAGCAAACTGGGACATATAAATGGAAGTGTCATATATATAAACCTGGTACTTCTTCCACTTTATGAAACTTTTTGAAGACTCAGATAGTAAACTGTGCCCAGCTTGGGGCACAGTATTCCAAAGAGGTGGACCATGTGATCAGTGACCAGAGAAGAGCAGTAATAATGATGATGATGAGAAAATCTAACCTATGGGATAGCAGAAGTCTGACCATAGAAACAGAAAATAAAAAAATACAACCCTCTAAAGCAATAGTAGTCTTCATCAAGTTTCTGCACAGAACAAATTAATTGTATACCATGGGCAGGATAAGCAAGGATAGTCTTAAACTGAATTCAGGGAGATTTCATTCAATTTAAGAAAAACTTTCCAATGGTAGGGATTGTGGAGAAGTACAGCAAATTCTGCAGGAACTACAAAATCTTTGTCACTGGACCAGTTTCAGAAGCATCTTCAGGAGGAATTAAAAGCAGTGATTCTGCTCTGGGACAGAAAAGATCTTTAGAAACATCCTCCAGCCCTATTTTATTTGATTGTGTGGTTCCTATGAAATCATGCCAAGTTCGGATTACTGTCATGTCTAACACCTTGCTACATTTCAAATAACACCATGTTCTCATAAACTGAGTATCAGGAAGCTTCAGCATGGTTTGTTTCCATGGTGAGCTAACAGCAGAGGATCAGTAAGAGCTGCGCACACAGGCTCACTCTTCGGAATTTTCCGACCTTACGTGACCACATTTGTGTTTACAAGACTATCCTTGAAATTTTGGACTGAATAGAGAAATGGTTTATACAGAACAAGACATGGCTTAAAATTAAGCACTCTGTGCCCTAATTGCAGTCAGAGCCATCTGGGCAGGATTCCTGCATCCTCACCACCAAGTATGGGCACAATAGTAGCAGAAAATAAGATTTTCTTGATATTACAATTCTTACTATAAAAAATAGAGGTGTTGCTGAAATGGAGAGCTAGGAAGTGATAGAAAAACAAGGCATGAACGAGAGTCTGAAGCACAGCATGCACAACTTAAGTCATACATCTCCACACACACAAAAAAACAAGCCAAAATACATTGACTATTAAAATTCAGTGTGAGTTTAAATCTAGATCTGCAATAAAAAAGTATCTTTGAAAACCTGTTTTCAATCATGTTTTTTAATGAATTTGATCAAAAGTCACTACATAGTCCAAGACACTTAAAAAAATCAGTCCTTATTGCTAAAGATAAATCAGCTCAACTGAAATCCTATGGAATCATTTTTTTTTCTTATGGATATTTTTGTAATGCTTTTTAAAACTTCAGCTGGCATCAAGAACTCCAGGTACATATTAAATACAAGAATAATTAGGGGCAGAAACTAGAAACATGAATGCAAATTGGCAATACAATAGTAGCCATTTCATTTGCATTTTTTCAAGGTTTTTGATAAATCTTCTTTTGGAGGAAGAAGTGCAGACGTGTCTGGAGTTAAAAACAACCCCAAATAGTAAAAATGCCGATATGAGATCAAGAAATAAATTATGCAAATAAACAGTCCATTTTCTAGACACTGGACTTATCAATGGTGCCATTCGGCAATATTTATGAGTGTGCTGATAACACAAGATCTGATCTGAACTCCTTTGTGACTTCTATCTGGAGCATTAAAATCTGCTACTAAGAGTGGACTGTAAGCTCTGGAGGAACCTCTGCACCATGATTACAAATTAGTTAATATTTATATATGTGCAAAGTAACACATTCATTCCCACACATAAAACTAGGTACATTTTTTTCCCTTCCTTATATTCCATGGAAGACCCAACAAAAATAGCACTGGTTAGCTGTGCATCTCTCTGGAAGAGCTATCTTCACGTGCAGTTTACTCTGGCCTGCCTGAATTATTACAATTGCAGCTTTCCTCATGGGCTGCTTATCTACTTTTTAACAATTTTGGTGCATTTTGTGATGACCTAGCAGCCATGATTCAACACGCAGACCTCTGTCTCTGAAGAATACTAGTCTTTAGCTTCTTGCTGTAGCTGGCAAATGAATTGATGAGTTGCATGTTTTGAAGGGTAGCCTTAACAGTCCGTGTACACAGAGCTACTGAGAAAGAATTCTCTACTTTGGAGAATTTTAAGAGTGAAGATTATAGCAAGAGTGAAATGACAAAGAGCTTTAATTTTAAGCTAAAATGCAAGTGAAGACAAGCAGGCAGATGTCCTCAGGCTCCTCATCCTACTTTCAGCCCTTGTGAGGAGATCTGGGAAGGAGTATATTCTTTATGATTAGAAACTTGCAGGGATGAAAAAGACCTGAAGCTAGTAAAAATGTTTTGCAGAAGAGGAATAGAGAGACATTTTGCAATTCCCAGGGCGTTTAGGTGCTGGAGAAATGATACAAACTGTACAGGGAATTCCCAAGTAGTATACATGAGCAGCACCAACAGGTTAGGCATTTGAACTCAAAGGTAGATGTTCCGATCACAGTTCATCGAGCTTGCCCAGGAAAAACCGATCTTTATTATATTGCTCTGGCATCTGCAGTAATCTTCCTAAACAGCAAGCTAATCAAGGAATTATAATAATAAATATGCTCAGGGCATTATCATCCTTAGAAGCATTTGTAAAAGCAGACACACCCACTTATGTTGTGCCAAACATATGTAATACTTCACAACAGTTAAAGTCTCTTCTGGCATAAGATTGTAAAGATTTACTCTGAACCATGAAGCGTATCTTGTGTAATCACTGTCACTAGCATGCACATTAAAAAAAAACACTGGCAACTTAGGCACATGATCAAAATACGCTGGAAGCGAAGTTTAGATAAAAATTTTACTCATTTTATGCTTTCAACTACTCTTACTTCACAAAATCAAATCCTTAAATTCAGCTTTTATTTTATTAGTCCTCTATCACATCTTGTCATCAACTTAATATGGTCAAAACTCAGTTACTAGTCTTCTTTTCTAAAGATGTCCCCTTTATGCATCATGCATAGTTTAGATACCATGCCCTTGAAGTATTTTTCAGATTCTTCTTTCTGTAATACCTCTTTTTTTCTACTTGTAACATTTGGAACCTTATCAATCTGTAACGAAAATTCCTCTACCTTCCTCTTTCTATCAAAAATTCTGGATTCTGTCCAGAGATTGTTTTATGTGAGGCATCAAGCCATCACCATTGCCCTTCCTTCCTTCCTTCCTTCCAGTGCTTTCACCTTCATGATCTCCAAGGCATCTATGAAAAAAGAGCAGATCAGGGGCTTATTACCTCACAGCACACTTCATACTTATTCATTAAAAACAAATACGCATGCCCACACCTGCATGTGTAAAAATGTATTCTTTAGATGCTTCGCTCTCCCCCTTGCTCTGCCTGCACAACTTATACCCGCACAGAACAGCAGATCCCAGCACAGGAAGGGCCAGATCTTTATCAGCCCTCACAGCACTGCTGCTCTACACAGTGGGAGAAAAGTAATAAGAGCCCAATCTCACACTTAATCTAAAAACGATTCTTAAATCAAAACCAGTATTTGTCCCTGCAGCAAATTTCTCATGCAGATTTTTACAGTCAATTTTGAAAATGGCAGACATAATCAAATTGGCATTCTGAATTATTTAAATAAATACACAGAGGTACCATCACAGTGTGAGACTGCACTGGATGGACTGAAGAAACACTACACTTCTGCAACCTTTTCACACACATCCCTTAATTAGAAATGCTGCATCTTCTTCCCTGAAACTAAAATTATCTAAATAACCTGGATACTTAACACACATCCTCCCAAACTTTATCCTCTTTTTCAATTAAGACTTTCTTGCCGTATCATTCCCTGGTAGTTTTCCAACATGACAGACTTTTCTCTCCCTGACCAATGACCTACAGAATTTTCAAACCCGCTGCAGTCTTTCACCTACAGTTTACCAATAATTTAAACTTCCATATGGATTGGTAACTTTTCCAACAGAAACTGCATTTTGTCTTCCAGTTTAACTTCAGTATTTTGTTAAATATTTTGTTAACAACAGTTCCTTGTGTGTAGTCCTTGAGTGCTCCCATGCAGACATACATGCAGAGATCGAGGGCAGCAAGGTTTTTCAAGGACATAGGCTTTTCCAGGATAAAGGCTTTCAAAATTCTGTTACTGTATGAGCTACAGAACAGAATCTTTTCTGTCATACAACTGTACTTCACCTAGGTGGGATATGGGCAGTATTTTTAGGATACCAAACTATCTACAGTGCCACATAAGAACTATAAACTGAGTTCTAAGTTAAGCACCATTTTATGTGTTACTTTCAACACACAGTGCTCATTTTACAAACATCAGTAGATAGACATGGGACTACAAAAAACCAGTGAACAGATAAAGCCCTTTTTTGCTTACCTTAGGTGTGATGATCTGGTACTACTCTATTTCTTCTAATATTGCCTTTTAATTTGATTGACTAGGCAGAAGGCAGTGTATCTCGGCTGTGAACACTCATCTCTGTTTTCTTCCTAGATCATCACTTCTTCATACAATAACTTGCAAGTATTAAACAACATATGGATCTATTCCTGACAAGATATTTTAATACTATCATAGTGTTACAATGTATATTACATTTTACTTTTGTTATTTCAAACATTTTATTCCATCTATTAGAGATGGATTTTTTATTTTCTGGGACAAAATAGACATAATTTCAGCTCTGAGATCGGGGAAAAATATATGACAGACATCATAGTATTACAGCATTTTTAGTTGAAAGGCCTTGCCTTTTATGAGAAAGCCTTCTGGATGACATCTATTAGTCTCCTGCAATTCCTAGGGCTCTTCTTGTGCCATAGGACAGTACACTGAAGAATAAAACTGGGACAGGAAACCATTTCATGTCAGGACTTTGGGATGACTTTGAAATACTTTCTAGAGAACAGTTTATAGCATAGGGCTTATGTTGCTACCTGAAGGCAGAGCTGTGGCCAGCAGGTGAAACAATCTTTGATTTTAGATGAATGTCAGAGGTTCCTACCCTCTCTTCTGCAATCCCTGGCTTCATTAATATCACTAAGACAGGAATGCTACAAGCACTTCTGTGTTTATAGCTACAAAAAATATAGGGAGTCTGTAACTGAGAAGGGTATGATGACAATATCATTTTTACCAATTCTATCAGGCTTCACCTGCACTGATAAATTAGCGAGTGCCTGAGAATGTGATTTTCCATGCTACTAAGCCATGAATACCATCCTTGGCATGTTGTTTGACCTGTTCTGACCCCCACTCTCCCAAGCCATGCCCAAGTACAGCTCTGCAATCAGACTTTTCCACGGACCAGTCTCACTAGGGAACTGGACGCAGCCCATCTAGTTTTGGGGGCTAAAATGGTTATTAGCTCAGGTGTGTCTCACCCTGTGTCAGCTGTCCCCTTTAGCATCCAGAAATTGTATGGTCAATAGTAGTACAGATCACACCTCTGTGCTCAAAAACAGTTGAGCCGTACATTGTTTCAGAGCCTTTCTTAGTCAAAGTAGCCAGGGTGTGATTTTGGGATGGTTTGGGAGAGTTTCAAAGACCCTGATTTCATAGCTCAACAGGTCTGAAAAACAAATTTGTCAGAAACAACAGTAATAAACACCCTGGGGGGGGTGGGGAGGTGGGGTGTTCCCTTTCGTTCTAAATTGTTGCAGCAGGAACCTCCAACATCCCACAGCTTGTCTGCTGAGTTTTAAGTCCAGTTTTATATGGATACTTTATGCATCTGGGATGAGTTTTACTTCTAAAATAAAAATAATGGCAACAGCCACTGTTTTCTGAAAAGCCTTTATATATACATATATATGTGTAAATATATAAAGAAGAAAGAAGCAGGGGAAAAAACAGATCTGACTGCAAAGCATCTGTTTCCAGAGTCCCCATCAATCAAATCCACAAAAATAGCACTGTATTATAGTTTCTGTAAATTCTAATAAGGTTGATGATATTTTTCATCTTCCTGCTTAGGCACTTAAGACTGAGAATTCAGAGTTATGTAATTTGACAAAATTTGCAGAGAAAATAATTTCCAGAGCTCAGGTTAGTCAACACCTCCAAGAGTGCTCCAGCTCTTCATGCTGGCACTGAATCCTCTGTGCTACAGCTAAAGGAGTAAGCAGGCTCTTTAGCAAAGCTGGCTCAGGCTCTGGCAACCAGATAACAGGGAACATTGCAAAGACTTTGGGTATCATCAGTGGCGATGGACATGTGTGATCTGCACAGAGACAAATTAACAGAGTAAAAAGGCTCAACTTCAAGCACAAAGGATTATTTTAATAAAATACTATTTTTATTTTAAGGATACTGTGAAAATGAAAAGAGCCAGGAATTTATTTTAAAATATTGGCATTTTTCTTTCTATTTTTCTGCATTAATATTTGTAAAGATTCTGGCTAGAGGCTGTGCCTTTACAAAGAGTAACTGAATTATTTCTCCATTGTCAAAAAGACACAGAGAAAAGGAGAATCACAGAAAGACTACAGGGACAAACACTGTAAATCACGGACGATTTTTAAAAAAAGATTTCTGAGTGCAAACAGAATCACAATTGAACACCACCAGAACAAAAACAATGGAAGTAATGCTGAAGAGAGATTAAGTTTCTTCCTGACTTGAAAGCATTTAAAAAGACTCATATAGTGATCAGAGTATAACAATCAGGCCAGCACAGTATCATTGAGAATACATATTCTAGTGACTAGAGATGATTACACTACTCAGGAAAATAAATTAATTTTACTTAAGCTGACTTCCTTAATCTTTAAGGCAAGTGTTTCTTTGACTAGTCTGACACAGTTAAAGCAGTATAGATACTCCCTCTATTATAACAAGCATTGGCAGACTCCATAACTACAAAGTAAGCACTTTCACTGACCTAACAGGCCACATTCCTTGAAATTTGGACACATGGAATGCACTCAAGCTTTTACATCATTTTGTGAGACAAGATATATCACTATTTACATTGTGGATTAATAGTATTCCAAAGCAGACATTTTGCAATAGTGATAAAGTTCACTCTCCCTCCCCTCAAACCTAAGCACAAAGACTGCAGAAATTTTTACCTTTACCAATCAAGGTAATTGTTGGAAGAAGCAGTTTCTGAAATTTTGCCAAGCGGAACCAACCTGAGCTTTCACTTCCCAGAATGTAAGCTTTCTCAGGCAAAGTTTTCTTAACATTTCTGCGTTTGTGAGAACCAAAAGACTTTTCTGCAACTGAGAAGTAATCTCTACTGCAGAACACATTTTTTAGGAATGGCAAATATTATACCCCATATTGTTTCTAGCTTAGCAGAATTCTGGTTTTGGTTTGTTTTTTTTTTTTCCTAGGTGTTATAAGAAGACCAAATAATAAAAGCTAATGCTTCAACAGCATAGTTTTATAGAAATCAAAAAGGAATGATAAGCAGAAGGATGTTTATACTTATGAACAAAGAAGGGGAATCACCAATATACATTCACACAGTCATAAATTACTGTTGTAAAATGGGGTGATTGAAGAGAAGTGTATCTAAATAAGACGCATGAATGCACATCTTCTAACACAAATTCTAAGTTCTTTGCCTCTAAAATCTGTCACAAGCCATATGTATTCCCTCACACTGCAATACAGCTTCAGCAAGTTTCCTGAATTTCTCAGCTAAAAATAAGATTTTGGGAACAGAGAGAATTCAACATTTCATATGGCGGCCTTTAATGCATCCTCAAAACTAAATAATTAGCAAGACCAAAGTCTGTATCCAGACTTGCATTTCTTAAACTGTTTTCCACACAGAAAGGAATAAAAGCTTCTGACAAGCAAAGAGAGAAGGGACAGGTCAAATCTGTGCTAGATTAAATGGCTATACTGTTAAGTTTTACCATATGTTGATTGTCCAAAACATTATAAATAATATTGAGTAAAATATTTTTTTATACAGAGAGGTGTTCAACCAGTACAAATTAGCTGCAATTAAATCCTGCCCTTGCTGATTACTGTATGTGTTCAACTGTCAGTCTCTCATGTCTACTCACACTGTAGCTCATTTCAAGCAATATCCAACCATACACAAATTTCAAACAGATTTAAATCACTTCAGACTAGTCAGGAAGAAACATGAAGTGACAGTGAAATTCAAGGTACAGACAACTCTGTTCTGCTACGAGTTGCAAGAATGTGCAGATATGGTTAACTGGAACAGTGCACCTCTCACAGGTGGTAGAAATTCCTGTAGGATTCTATATTCAGATATAAATGTTTCTGGACAATTCCCCCTCTTTGTGTGTGTGTGTGTTTAATGTTAAGGGAAGATGCCAGATGGATGGTTTTGGAGATTAAAATGCCCTTTTTCTATATTCAGAGGAAGTTCAGCATAGTCAGCTGCAGGAGAAACTAAATCAATGCAGCCTGCTACTGCCTCCTTTCAAGGGGCAGGAAAGTAATTCTATTTCCATGCTTGTTCACTCTTCATTTGTTGTTCTGATTATGCCAATTAGGGGAGTCCTTTTAATGATGCGGGCATCTGAATCCAAGAAATCTTACCTCTCTGTTTATATGCTTGCAGGTACTGACAGCTGTAGAAGGAATTTGATATAGATCATTTAACTATCCCCACTGATGAGTGAGGAGATAAGCTACAGACTGAGTGGTAAACACTGCTGAGCCATTTATTCTGTTTCTGCCTCAGTGTGCTCTCCTTTACTATGGGATACAGACTGCACAAACTTAAATATATGTACCTACAAATAAAAGGTATATTCTAGATACTGTCCTTTAGGCTGGAAGAAATTTCTGGACTGTTTTTACTGCAGATATGTACAATTGTCACAAATGTAGGGCCCGAAGAGAGAACTGTATCTAAGTAAGACGCACAACTGCACAAGTGCTAACACAAAAACTAAGTTCTTTACCTCTAAAACTCATTAGTTTATAATTATTTCTTTTCTAGTATAATCAATGTCTAATTCATACATTCTACTTAGTTCTCTGGTGAACACATGATTTATTTTCAAATTAAATTCGAATTCTTTATTCTCCAAGTCCTAGTCAACTTGACCTCTGAAAAACCTCATTTTCATTTTTATCTCTAATGTGCCAGCTTTCTTTTTCTGCCTTTGGTCATCTCCTTCCCTGTCTGTCTCCAAGGGTTTCCTTATGCTGACCTAGACGGATGGCTCAACTTCACTTGTGTTTTTGCTTCACTTAGGAACTCAAAATCTTCCCCCAAAACTTCCTCATTTCAGTTAAATTCCTAATACCGACCTTAATGTTTCCTCTTTCCAAATTGTCCCTGAACTTTAGGACTCTTCCTTAAGCTTAAATAAATTAAGAAACTAACAAACAAAAAAGTCCAGAACTAAATGGCATTAACAAGATACACTTGTAACAGACGGATTTAATGATATTTTACTTCTTATTATTCCGGTTCTTTACTGTTCTTTTCTCCTGCATTTTAATCCCAGTTGAATCTAATTCATATGCTGCTATTGGTATGTTTAAAATAGTCCAACCTGAAGGGGTTGAAAGATGCTAGTGCTTTACAGCGTAACAGTATTATTTGCTTACAGTAGTAACTGTTCAGAATATCTATGAAGTTCTAAATGTAGTAACAGCAGAAGTAAATCCTTTTTAGTAATTACTGATTTTAAAATACACTATGTAATTTAACATGTAATAGTAGCTGCATTTAAAGCCACTTTTTTCTGTGAATAGAATATACATGAGTAACAGAGGTTTTTACATGACACATGTAAAGCAGAGTACTGACCTGCATACAATAACATTTCACACATTAAGGTAATTGAGGCCACTGGGAGGGAGATTTGCCAGGACAGAGGAGACCTGGACTCTGTATTAACGCTTGGGCAAAGTCTACAAGGAAAATGAAACTTTTCCTTTGGAGCTGGGCACAGTCTTGCAGGCAGAAGGGAAACTGGAAGCCAGTGGCAGGGCCATGTTCAGAGCCCACTCCAGAGTGGTGACCACATCTGCACACAACCAACTTCATCAATCAGAAACGTGCCATGTAAAATGCTAACTGTGAAACAAAGCACAGCCAGGAGACTGAACAACAGCAGAGAGTGCAGAAAAAGAAATGACATTAAAAAATACTCCTTGTTAGTCTTTTGTTTCCTGAAATACATTTTAGTATAGTAAAAACCAAATTATCCACACACAGTGTAGCGCTGACTCCCGTGGCTTCAGCTGGGACGCTGCAAAAGATCTTGGTACCGAAAGAAAAGGTGTTTACAGTCTTTGTTTCCATTTTTTTTTTTTCCTGTGGCCTTTGTTTTGTTTTGGTGGTGGTGTGTTTTGGGCTTTGTTTGTTTGTTTGGGTTTTTCTGTTCGTTTGGTTGGTTTCTTTAATGGTAACAAATATTTTAATTTCCTTGAAGTTTCTTTAGGAGAGTCCTAAATTTGGCAGCACAAAAATCTGCTCATTTCTGAAAATCCTAGCCACCATCTCTATGACTGGATGCGGTTTGCCCTCTGTGCTTTGAGACTGAGAATTCAAAAATGCAGACCTAAAACAGCCAAGCTGCCCCTTTTTATCTGGAGACTTTGAGTATCCCCCAAGACTTTTATATAAATGTAGTGCACTATGGTTTACATTAGAAAAGGAAACATTTATCTTATCACATTGATATCAGCTCAGTGCAATATTACATTCTGGAATAAGAAAATATTGCAACTTTTCTTGAAAAGGTCAAGAGGTACTGTTTATCTTTGGGGCATAATGAATTACATTGCACTGCCTCCCTAAGAACTCCAAAAGAACAGAACATGTTTTGACACATAATGCACAACTCAGTGCTCTGAGACAGTAGGTGGAATAATAAACAAACTGTAGTGTAATATTTCCAGCTTCAAAATTCTGTATAAATACAAACCTATGTGAGAAACCTGGTTAGCAGCTGGTGTTTTCAGTACTAAGAAAACTATGTGGGACACTTCTAATAAGGGATGACCTACAAACCTTTTCAACCTCTTAACTGCATGCTAAATTAAAGTTTACTTACTTACACTATTCCATGTTAAACTTTATAGCTGCTCAGCAAGGCAGTGTAACAGCTACAAGTTTATGGCTTCCACTTTTGTAGTCAGAACACATCTTTTTATTTATGAAAATCACATTCCCTGTTATGTCTGACTGCTTAGTTTATGCTGCAAGGATCACCCTCTCATTTCACTCAGATTCATTGCTAAATACTGCTCACTGTTCTGAAATGTTTCCAGTTAAATTTTATAATTAGTGATCAGAAGAGAAAAAAAAAAAATTAGATTATAATAACTTAATCAGAAGTCCAAATAATAGACTCATGTCTCCTATTGCCTGCATCAAACCCAGTAACCTGTAACTGAAAATTTTAGTGTAAGATCTATGACGATATTTACCACGCAAAAAATGCTTTGTCCACAGGAAACAACAAAAACACAAGGAAATTTTTCATAACTTGATCTTTCAACAGCAGCTTATCTATACCTCACAAATTGTCTATGAGGAATATTTAGTATGAAGTAATACGTGACTTAGTCCTGCATACTTATTATTGAAAATGAGTGAGAAACTGAACTAAGAAACGAACAAAGGTCTGTGGGGAAAAAAATGAGTTAAACTAGAGACTAGTGGCAACCCAATGCTCTTGAAACCTCTAGTGAATACTCTTGAATCTCTAGTGCTCTGCAGAGTTCTCCCTGTAATAATATTTTGTCTGGTGGGTCTCTGCATGCCCCTTTTCTGCCCACAGCTGATGTGCTTATCTGCTACCTTCTAGCCACGATTGCTGCAAAAATCTTTTGCTTACTCTGTTCAGTTCAATTTCAAAACAGCTAACATAGTGCTCAGTTTTTAGTTCACCCCTTAATACAGGAAAGAAGAAGTACTCACAGAGCTGGAATCTGTCTCAGATAGCAGGGGGGAGCTAACAGCACTAGGTCTTATAATATGGTCACTCAACACAAGAACTCACATTTCAATTTATTCTGTCATGAGAACTTGAAACCCACAGTGGTCAGAGGAGTATCAATAGGCAGGGGGTGCTCTAACACGTACTACAGACCTTTAGCAATGTGGAATACAAAAGAAAGTAGACAAACCTGCAGTCCCATCTAGACTAAATAAGCAGGACAGACAAGAAGACCTTTAACTCCCATTCAGTTCAGAAAAGAGGTGAGAAATAAAGAAGAAGTGAATACAGCAATCTTATTTGTGGGCACTGGGTCAATAAGAAAACAACAAAGATCAAAATGAACTGTATTACTTGAGGACACTAAGCCTCCCTCAGACCGACATATAGAAATGCCAGTAGAGGCAAGATCTCTGTATTAAAGTAGGTATCTGAAATAAAGTAGCTGAAGAGACTGAACTTGAACCTATATTGTCCTGGAGTAAAAAAAAAAATCACAGCTAAATCAATTTTCCAAAGAATAGGTCAAACACGAGTTTGTGGAATAAGTCAGGGTTTCATTTATAGGTAAGAACTTTTACGCCCTCACACAGATCAAAAAAAAAAACCCCAAAAAATAAAAAAAAAATTCATTGCTAGAAACAAAGAAATATTAACTGGAATATAATAATATGGATCTTACAGGAGCTGGAGACATGATCAAAATGAATTGACAGGGAGTTGAGACCATAGACTTGTTCAGCAAATGGTCAGTTCGGAAAATTATTTGAGTCTGGCCCGTCATACAGAGAAGTAACTGTTAGAAGAAAGTAGAGTGAAAATGAAAAGATTATTTTGTCTTTCAAAAATTCTGAAAACTAATCTTCATTAATTCTTTTGTTTCTGGCAGATCTCTTCTTTCCTGTTTTTTTGCAAGGGAACCAAGAACACTAAAGTATAGCAAATTATTTAAAGTATCATCAAAGATATCCAGAGATGTTCTGTGGAAAAGAGAATAATACATATTTTGGTCAGATTTCAAGACAATGACCATGGCTGCCTCTGTCCAAAACTACAATGCCAAAACTACAATGAACAAAACCACATATAACACTCTCCTCTGGTTTTCTTTCCAAAGTATTTTTACTTACTTAAAATCTGTCACAACTGAAGCAAAAGCCGAGAAGGGAAAATATGCATAGTTAGAGGAAGCTTAGAGTTTTAATAACTTAATTAAAATCTATTGTATTTATGATAAATATTAATAGCCTTAAATAGGGTTATGCCTAGTTCTACCAGTTGGCTCATAAGTGTTATCTGGGTCTTGAGGCGGAGTTTTTGTTCAGAATAATACTCCTGATTTTAAGAACAGTACTTAGTATGCATAAAATTCCTGACAAATGACCTCTGATGTCCAAATTGCTAAAACAATAAATTCATAACTATACAGTAGTAAAAATGAAATAATATATCCCACAGTTCCCACACACTTTGTCAAGTTTTGTCATCTGTCCTTTACTATTTAGCAACCATTGCATGTAAGTGGATAGCTTTGCTTTCCACACCTTTTAAGAAAAAATCCCTCAAATTTAAAACTAAAGAAGGTTTGCCATATTTTGTCTGAGTTTTTTGCATCTTCTTTAACTTCTATCATGTCCTACCAATGTTTTTTTGTTGTTTTTTATTCTTTCAAATTAGAGCCATTTGGCATCCACAAATTTCTCATTGTATTTTTGAGAACCAAAATCTGTAACTGACTTTTAAATACCAAATTAAAATTTGTTCCTTCATATTCTTTTTGGATGTACCAATACCAGACAACAATGTCGAGACATTATAGTAATTCAGACTTCCTGAAAGGACTACCTGCATCTTCAGTAAGTCAGGTCACTATCCTCTGAGGAGGACTCAGGATATTCCTGGACTCACTGGGCATCTCAGATTTAACACTTGGCCTCTCTGAGCAGTTTTCAGCTTTTAAAACTGGGTTTTGGTTTCAAGTAACATTTATGAAGGGCTGGGCTAGATCCAGGTACTTAACCCTGGTTGTGCATTTGCAGTGCACCAAGGGCTGTGGACGCCAACTAGGAAGTCACTGACAGCGCAGCTGAAGAGACGTGACAGCCTGGCACAGCACGGGGAGTCCCAGACTGAAACTGTACCCTTGAGGCATCCTGCACGTTTTGAGCAAACGTGGAGAAAGAAGGTACTGCCTGGGGATCTAAGAACATTCTGGAGGGCAGCTTAGGAACCAGGAGAGAGATTGAGAACAAGAACACAGTTATGAGCAAAGTGGATTTTATTATAATTCAAATGCTTTCAACCCATAGCAGTAGGAAATGTAGCAATTAGTGGTCATCCTTGGAAAAGACAGAGAAAAAGGCAGTTCTGCCTTGAGGAATCTTCATGTCTTGTTCACATCACAGGGACTTTTACAGTTACAGTCAGCCCTTACTTGTCTGCTCCCTATGTGTAAAAAAATATATTTTGTACTATTCTTCCCTTACATGGCCAGAGAAAGCTTTTCTCCTTCAAACTGAATTTTCTCTATTAAGCTTCAGCTGGATATAAAAGGGCCTGTATGGACAGGAAGGATAGGAAAAGCCCTTAGGGCACTTACGGCAATTAATCATACAAAAGGAAGAAAAAAACTAAAGGTATTTGCTCATCACATTACAAAGAAACAATTAGGGGATATCAGGCCTTCCTAACAGATTTTTATTATTAGGGAAATCATTAAAGGAGAGGAAAAAGTCCAATCAGAAATTACAGAACATAGTGCTAGACACTAGATAAATACACTACCGACAGACTTTGCAATAGTTTGGAAAACATGTTCAAGGAGGTTATAGGGCTACTGAGTGAAAGTATAATTAAGTTTTGCAGCTTGAAGTTTCTCATGCTTCTATTGTGACTCAACAATACAAAAACAAAAGGTTAAAAAATGCTTTAAATATCTATTCACATAAACAGTACAAAGACAGATTTTTGGCCTGGTTTAAAAGTGATGTAAACCAGCCCAGAAACAAGCAAAACCAACAGGATAAGGTGTTAAGATTTTAGTAGCAAGACTCCACACAGTAGCAAAGCCAGAACTTCCTAGCCACTTTGTTCTATGCAGATACATCCTAATCTACATTATGGGATACTTCAGCATCTGAGAGGATTAGTATCAGGGTATGTAAACATGTCTGTTCATCACTATTACAACCAAAATGGGGTTAGTGTGGGCTGATACACCATAGTGGCAAATTCTGGTATAGGTTTTGAGTATACCACATTTTGCCCCTGATTCATACTTCTGAATGTTACTATCTACACTTAATGTGCTTTTGTTTCTCCTTTCATTTCTTTTCCCAAGCAGCACAAGGGGACTGACTCCTGACCCACTAGCTTATAAACTGTTCCCTGTGTATACCCAAACAAAAATGACATGAAGTTAACTTCAGAATGCAAACTAGTAACCTAGGATAACATTTTTTGCAGTATTTTTTTAAAAACAATCTTTAAATAAGAGTTGTCAGTAGGAACAAAATAAAGTTATGGTTTTACGTAAGCAGAATTTTAAGTATGGTAATGAATGGAAGGAAAGAGAAGAGCCAAACATGTTTCATTATCTGCAGTAATGTCATCCAGCGGCCACAGCATCAAACAGCAGTCATGTAATTAGAATTGCTCTGAAGCAGCAAAAAAGCATACTGGTCAGTCAGGTCTTTTTGCAACATAAGATGAGTTTTTATTGAATTTCTGTTCTTGACTATGGCAGCTTGTTCTGCTCCCAAGCATACACCTTTGAAGCTCCATGGCTTCAACCTCAATCCTCCCATCACAGTTCCTCCTCTCTCTTTTAACTCTAGTTACCAATGTACATGTGGAAACCTGCAGCTTCTTCTCCCTCCTATGCTCCTTTAGTTTCTTCTTACAAATTCTTCTAAACAACAAAACACATACAGGTATTTTTTCTTGTATTACAGAGAACTTTATATAATCTAGACAAAGGTCCTCTGAAAATAGCCCCTATAACATGCAAATAAAGCCAGCTGCCATCTTTAAGAACAAACTATGATCTGAGCCTAAACAGAAGAGCTTCTGTCTCCCAACATGGCCTGCATACTAGAAAGAAAGTATTACCTAAGTTATGACTTGAATTCCACTCAGAATAATGAATTGTCAGCCACTGCATAAGACAATGCCTTTTCGAGCCATTC
The DNA here is from genome assembly GCA_028858755.1 of Ara ararauna. Lineage (NCBI taxonomy): Eukaryota > Metazoa > Chordata > Aves > Psittaciformes > Psittacidae > Ara > Ara ararauna. The sequence continues at coordinate 152,439,153 of CM054376.1, forward strand.
CAAGACAGCCTTTAGCTGGGGAAACCTGCTTGATAAGAGTATGTAGTTAGCCATGGCTAGGAAAACAATATCTCATTGTTGGTGAGAAAAAAACATATCATAGCCAGGAGACGTGTTTTGAATACCTTCATCTGAAGTATGGACACTGTTTCAGTAAGTTTCAACAATAAAGAAAGTGGCAGAAAACAGGCTGCTTCTGCTGCAAAATCAAGCAGGACTAAAAATGCTTGACAGGACTATCAAAAGAATTCATTTGAAATCAATTTTAAAATTAGAAATCATTAACCAATTTACATTTTAATTCTCAAACAATTAATCATATGTTCACGCACTTAATGTGGGGGAGAACATGATATATTTAAATCCCAGCTATAATGTTCAAAAATTTCAATTCACTTTAAATGGAGAACTGTATGTACCATTCCTGTAATAATCAGGCTGCCCTTATTTTTTCAACTTTCTTTCTTTCCACTCAGTCAACTCTGTGATTTCCATATCCCTGTATCTTGCCTCCACTCAGCCTCTTGCCTTCTCTTATCCCCATCAGCTTTAGGATCAATTGACTCTGCTGAGGCTTTGCTACAGCAAGATCCCCAGAAATGCAGACAGGCCACCTAGGTGTCTCCTGATGCCATCAGGGTTGGCTAATGCAGCAGGTACAAGTCTCAAGGTCAAGATCCAGGGAAGGACCACCTTTCTAATCTCCCAGGGATTGATGCTTTGGCTTGCTGGTGCATGCATCTTCCCTACTACCGCCACCAAACCTAAATTAAGCTATCAGAGGTATGCCACTTCTAAATTGCTTGTACTGCCATCATTACAACCAGTTCTACTTGGACATCTTTGGACATTTGGACATCTACGTGCAGAGGATAATGGCTATGGCTGAATTTTGAACTCATTCTTCATGAGGTAAAATATTCAAAGGACTGATGCATCAGGGAATGCTCAGGGTACAGGAGAATAACAGTACCACCACCCACTCTCAGCTTGGGCTTGTGGCTTTGGATCATGCAGAAAAAAATGTAGACAGTGGTCATTATACTTCTTTCAAATGAACAACTTGATTTCAACTTAAACAAAAAAAAAAATCTCAATTACTAGAGAAAATTTGGTATAGAGAATGAAAAAAAGAAAAAAAAAATTACCTCATCCTTGCATTTTACAATTACTATGTCAGCACTGAAGTTCTGTGCAAATGTCTTTATTTGATGAATGCAAATATGTAACAAGTTGTATTTTTAAAAAACAGACATCTAGCCTTATTTGCTTGGAAAAACCTGACTTTTTGAAAAGGCAACTTTGAATAATGCTAGCAGGGCCAATGTATTTTTTTTATTACCATATCAAAATATTGTGTGCAGTAATTACAAATTATATTAAACTAATAGAACAAACAACTTTCTTGATTCACACAAAAATCACCTCAGTCTGGGTTTCTGTGATATACAAAAAATAAAAGGGTACAATAGCTTTCTGTCTGTTACTTCTGCCTGCGCCATGCCTGAACAGAGGAAAAGAGTTTCACTCCTGTTGTTTATTGATTTTCTAGATTAAGAATCCCAGTGAGAGAATTGTAACAGACAACCATAAAATTATTTTTGGTGTGCTTATTTGCCTTTCCCTTGCATCTATTTGGCCTGTGCCTGTAGACAATTATGCGTTCCAGCCTAGACTCAGGTGCTAATAATGAAGGACAAATAGAATCATATGTGTAAACTTCCCCTTCTGATGAAAATTTATATTAACTTTCTGCCACTGTAAACAGAACTGCATAGCTCAGCGTCCCTGATGAATTGGTGATGAATTCAGTCATTTATATACCAGGAATCTGTGCATTTATGGGAAAAGATGAAAACCGTCTGTATTGTGTAACCTTGCACTTTTTGAGTAAGAAAAAGAAAACACCAGCCTGTTTAGTTCATCACTTCAAGTGTGTAAATTTCAGCTCAAATACCAGATTTCGGCAGGACTCTCTCGGTCTCCACTTCAGGGATCCCTGCCAATATAAACAAGCCAAACAGTGCAGAGTGCCGTGTTATCGCTACAACTGTGAACTTATACACTTGCAGTCTCCTATAAAAATTGTTATGAATATCTTTGCAATACAACAGAATCTTTGTTACAGGCTGAAGCTGGACACTTTGACAGTTTGGCAGCTCTAATGGAGAACAAAGTCGTTTGGCGCAGATAAGTACCTGGCCAGCTTTGTTCTACCTAAAACATGCTGGCCTGTTTTAAAAGCTGCATTTTTCTCAGCACTGCCTGGCTTTTGTTTTTTCTTCTATTAGCTGTTTAAAACAAGGCAGATTTCTATAGACCTATACATGAAAATAATTATGCATGTTACCAAGACATAGGAGAAATACCTTCAGAAGCACTTAAATACCAGGCTGCAAAGCAAGCACAGTCTAGTTTTTAGCTACAAAACAGTTACATGTCCACATATTAAAAGTCTGCAACCAAACAAAAAATCTCCAGAGCTACCAAACACTTGAACTTCATTCTAATAAGCTGAATATTCTGTGTAAGTCCAATATATTTGCATAGTGCCGCACAAATGTGAGTATCAAAGACAGCACAACAAGGAATTATTTTTTACAGACAACTTTACCACTTCCACTAAAAAAAAATACTTAAATATGAAATTTCATTATTTTCATTACTGGATAAATTCGTCAGTCAATATTGGGCAGAAACTTTGGTTCTCTACAACAGCAAACAAGGGTATTCCCAGCCCCAACTATCACACAAATGACATGAAAATCAAAGGAAAACAGAATGTTTTGTACAACCTCAGGGGAGAAAAGTAATCATTAAATCTAGATAAATAACTCTTTTCCCAAACTACATGGCAATCTACAATCCCCATTTTCTCACCATATCCGTATACTCATGGATATTTCAGTACATATAAACATATTAATTCAGTATTATGTAATATCTTAAAAGATTTTTCTTTGCAACAGGCAGCTAAAAATCCTGCTATGAAAGTGCAGTGTATTTGTTCCAAAACAAAAAACCCCTATTGCCAGAGAACTGGAAGACAGAATTTAAACCATCTGAAGAGATTTTTTTTTCAAAGCATTTGAAAATATAGTTCAAATACGCAGAAAGTTAAATTGTTTTTCATCTTAACTTGAATGTAAGTGGATAAATCACTTGTATTTGAGAAGACAATAGCTTGTACTCTATGTTTCACTGGTTATGAGATTGCACACCTTTTCATGATACACTTTATCTCAAAGTTGTCTCTGGCTGTTCCTATTACTCTGTGTGCATGACCTTTTAGTAAGCTGAAGAAGATACAGTTATCTTCTTTTCTGACATGCAACATCTATCAATCAACATGTTTTCACGTAATTTATTCAAGGCAAATAGCAGCTCCTAAGGCTAGTGAACCGCAGAACTATCCCAGTGATTTTGATTAAGGAACAATGTGCATGGCTTAGGTGAGAAATGAAAAATGCACACCACTGTTGATAAAGATGTAACTGCAACAGTGAACGGATCTGAAAGACCCAAATGTATATTTTAAGGGGATTCACAGGAACTAATACAACCTAGTATCATAAATACAGGAGATGTGTTATTTGATGAACTTCTAATCTTACCAGTTTGGTTTACCTTTAGTTTTTAAAGGAATGCCTATGTAGTTTTCTTGGCCTGATCTACATTTTTCTCATTGAATCAAGAATTTAAATTAAGACAAAATGATTCTTTTTCAATTTCATGCTGAAGTAGCTCAAGTTAGTGAACGTAATTTCTCCTAACAAGAAAAATTTATCACTGTACAGCTCATTCAGTTGCCTCGTGCAGTGAGTTGCCGTATGCATTTATGGAAGTGAAGGGATAAAAGGATTGATAAATGTGTCAAAGGAATGGTCCCTTTAGCTAATTCAAGGCAAGGGAAGCACAATTAAATGACTCTTTACCAAACAAGGAAATGCAAAGATCATTGCATCATCTATGTAATAATCCTAATTTCTTGACGGAATGTGGTTTATTTTTCACTATGACTGATTTATTTACTCTATCCTGAAATAAATCTTTCCTTTGGAAGAAGAAACAAAGTTTCTTTATTTTTACACACTCTTATTTTAGTTACATATGTATAAGTATATAAGCATATACATAAGTATATAAGTAAGGCATTTTAAAGCCATTATTTATGTTTTACGTTCTGCAAAAGCTTCCTCATACATTTTGTTGGAGATGCAACCACATTTCTATGGGCCTCTAATGCTACATGCTAAAAATGAGAACATTCTGCCTTACCATGGTGGAAAGGTGGCTTCGTTTTTTTGTCTTGCACAGAATTAACTATATTCTAAAATTCTAAATTCTAATTTCACTTCTTGCACGATTTGCTCAGGCCCTATCATTTCTGGTGTCCTGTTCATGTAACACATACAAATTTCATTTATATTTTGCAACTAAGACTCCAAACAATTCTGTTGTTATTTAGATTGTCAGAATGCCTAAGTCATAGACCACAAATCCATTGTGCTGTTACTGTGCAAATACTGAACAAACTGCCAATCTCTGCCCCTTGGAGGTTACCAGGCAAGGACAAGACAAGTGAAATACATGAATACATGCAGAACAGAGAGGAAATTACAATGAGACATTAAAGTAACACTGTCAGCATGACAGTCAGTGATCTTTGTACACCATCCCAGCCATTGTCTATATCTAAATACGTCTCCGAAGAAGAAGAATGAAGCCATTATTGATGTACTCAATCAATCCATTGGAATCACGTTACTATGAAAAATTAGAAAAATGGGCAACTTTTAATGAGCTACTTGAAGAAAAAAGCTCAAAAAAAGTTGATGGTTAATGATATTCATAAATCAAGGGAAGATTACTTACAGTTTATTTTAAGTGGTGTAACAAACAGGAAATACATGTTAAGGTACAAATAAAGTAAGATGAATTCACTACTCACATTTGCTAAATTTCTCTACAAGAAATGAGAAGCTTCATTTGCTTAATCCCTCTCTTACATTTAAATCCAACTACATATTCTGTATTAGTTAGGTAACATTTAAAATGTCTCTAATTACAACAGCTTTGCATATCTACCTGTGCCATTCAAACAAATCAGACAAGTTTTTCTGGCATACAGTTTACCAGGTATGACATCAGTTTGGTTCACTATGTACCAATTTACTGGATTAATCCAATCTCATCTAAACTGGTGAATCTAACTGAAAAACTGTTTCTGTTCTAAATTGTTTTGGTAAGAAAACTCATTATATAGGTGACCCCTCAGAAGGAACTCAGAAAGCTCATAAATACAGATATATAGACAGAGAACAGGGGAGCCTGTTAATAAGAGTCAGAGGTCGATTACTCTTCCTCTTGGACAAGGAAAAGGGCTAGGACATGCTCTCCCCTCTTTCTTGGCCAGAACCACAACAGCTCTCCCACTTCACTGCTCTTAACACTGAGTCTGCTTTACTGTTTCAATATTCTTTAATTGATGGACACAGACATGCTTTTGGAGGTTACTGGTACTTCTTGCCTTTATAAACCCATTTTTTGTTGTCTCTGAAACAGAGGCTACTTCTGTTACAGAAACATGAATGTCTGAATACCCTGGATCAGCTCACTAGCTGTGTGCTAATACACCAGCTTGTAGAACCTGGTTTCAATGGACAATCTTCAGTCTTGTGCATTTTTGCATTTATATAGATGGTTAGTAGTACAGTTGCCCTTCAGCCTCTTAGCAGTTGTCAAAAATAACGAAGGATGAAGTTATTAATTACAGTAATGTATAGATGCCTAAATGAGAGCCCCATTAGATTTGACAATGCACATGTATGCCATAGAAAGATCAGGTAAACACACAACAGGAAAGAACAAAAGGCAAAGACAAACCAAGTGTTTCTGGTTACTACAAATGAAGAGTTTCAGTCCACTCATGGGCTAGCCACTGCTGGGCTCACTGCAGACACCACATAGATGGGAACTTCAGAGACAGCAACACACATAGTGGATTTACAGTTTTTTATGGGGAACTCCTCTCAAGCCTAGTGACAACATGGGAGAAAGCATGAAGGTGGCTGAACAAAAATGGACTAATAAGCAGTGAAGGCTGGAATCACTGGCGGAGTAGAAATTAAAGTTGTGGTTATGGTAAAACTATTCAGATGAGATTGTAGAAAAAAAGGAGAAGATTTGGAAATATTGAGAACATGTAAGAAGTCCAGAATCTTCTTTTCACCCCCAGTTCTTTACAGTCTGATTACAAGACAAGGAGTCCAGTATGCATGAGAATGAAAAGACTAAGTTGCACAAGGAGGGGCAGAATCAGAGAAGAAACAGAAGTGAAGATGAGAGATGAGGGGCTCCTGGAGTCTTCATGGTCTTTTGGAAGCCAGGAAAAAACTGTAACAACAGGAACAGAAAAGGGATGACTGTATTGGATAGCTGTGCAATCTAAGAGTAGTGATTAGAAGAAGATGAAAATAATACATGCATGACAGAAAAGGAGAAATTAGATTCAGGACAATAATGCTGATATTCAGAGTTCTTCACCAGCTTCAGTAAAGTTTCCAGTCCTCCTACCAGGTATTTCAGTGAAATACTCAGCAGGGATAGGATTCTCCTTCTGGACCAAGGGAAAACAAAGGTGAAATGAATTTTAAGACAGTTGACTTCAAGGAGATTTACTACCCTTGTCATTCTTGCACATGTCTGTGATAAACACACTACTTTTTAGAAATGGTAGCAACTACTGACTTTGTTGAAACGTTTAGGGTGTGACTACTTCGCCACTATTTTTACCACATGAATATTTGAAATCACCCTGAAGATTTGAAATGGTGTTTTCCTCATTCAGAATCTAAAAATTACATCATCCCAGAACTGATGCTTATCTACTTTCTTACTTTTTGGGATTGCAGCAGTTGGTGTTCAATACTTTTTTAATGCAGTCAAATGGAGAGATACATTGCACTGGATGTCCCACAGCAGAAAACTACAGACTGTTCAAGTATGAAAATCCCAGTCTTTATCACACCTTCTAAACATTTAAGTAAGATAAAAGGTGACCTAGAGGTGACCTTACTATTGGGCAGAAAGGATATTGGGGAGACCAGGAATCAAATTCCTCTTAGCTGTTCATGTTCAGATGTAAACTGAGTGATTATTTGCATAAAACATGGATTACAGCCTAAAAGCCTAAAGTTGGGTAGAGGTAGGCGGGAACCAGTATTTTTTTGAGAGCCATTCTGTTTATGTTATAGCTTCTCAGTTTGCATTTCACTGAATGACCTTTCATCTTTTCACCCTCTGCTAGGTGAACTCTCTGGCCAGCCCAGACAGCTTATTGCTGCTGTCAGGAAAGGTGTTAGCAAACAGTGCGCATACCCTACGTACATGCAGTTACAAACAAATGAGCAAATTTTATACTGTTCATTGCCAAGTGGGAACTAGATCTACAACTGCAGTCTAAATACGATCAGGCTAGTATTCACATTAAAAAAGAAAAGGAAAAAAAAAAAAAAAAAAAAGAAGACCCTTCTTCCCAAAGTAGAGAATGTCTTCTGTGCTGATTTTAAGTTGTGCATGAAATCCTACAGAAAGCAACTGCATTTTTTCCCATAACTTGTGTTCGAAACTGAGTTTTTCCATGGCAAAATAAGTTTAAAGAAAAGATCAAGCTGAAACAAACAGTCACACAGAACAGAGACTTCAAAAATACTTGGTCCATGTGCCTGTCTCAGATTTATCAGTGGTTATAGTGATGTAATACTACCAAAGTACAGGATTTTAGGCTTAAAATGCTTCAAGTGAAGCTTCAAAAATACTAGCAAATTGTACCAGAAGCTACCATGAAACTTGCATGATAAAAACTACTTTCAGTCTGTAGAGCAAAATCTGTGAAGAAAAAAGGAAGAGCAGTGTGCTAGGATAAGTTTCAAAATAGTTTCAGAATATGGGGATGGATCCTCCAAATCATGTCCAGTTGGAAGAACGTATGCTTCTCCTTGGAACTGAACTGACCAGCTAGAAACAAGTAAGAGACTAAAGACAAAGCTATGGAAAGAAGATGTATGAAAGAAAACCGGTAAGTATAATGCTGAAGATTTAAATTTAACGTTTCACAAGGTATAGGTTGTCAAAGGAAAGAGAAATATAAAACTAGATCATAAACAGCCCTCCAAAGGCAGGAGGCTTAGGACACAAGGGTTTTGCCACCACAATGAATGTACAGGGAAAAGAACAATTGGGGAAAATGGTCAAAGAAATACACAGTTATCTAAGAAACTTCTCCTTTAGAAGAAGCTAAAAATCACATACAAAGATATGCAAAAAGAACAGGACAGCATGAAGTCTGGAAAGAGCTCCTGAAGTCAAAATGAGTGTCTGGTGCTACAAAGAAGGAAGAAATACAAAGAAAGACTTGAGTGCATGAGAGAAGGTAAACCTAAATGGTTATAAAACAAATCAGGAGATTGCTACGAAAAAAACCCCAAACACCAGAGGGAGGGGGGAAATTTTAATTAAGACAAAATACATGGCTAGAGCGCCAACATAATTGCGTTGATTATCAGCAATAGCCCATCTCACCACACCAATTCCTCAGCAAAAGGTACCATATGTAACGACCTATCTAATGTTTTTAATAGCAGATGAAATCTAAGGCATAGCTCCCACGTTGCTTTCTGTTCCCATTATAACCAACACATCTGATAACCTGCACCCCATTAAAAGCACCAGCCCCAAAATATTCTGTAGCCATAATGAGGAGTGGGAAGCAGAAGCAAGAGGGCCATCGGAAGAAAGCAGGCCCCCTGGGCATGGAACCCAGACTGCTGCTGGGCTAGAAGTGGTTTGGCTTTCCCCCATTTAATGAATATTACTGCTTCACATACTGACTGAGAATGAAGTGGTTTCGTTGTCACAAAACTTTAGTTATAAACTGGTAGGGCTGCTGGCTTTGCATGCACATTACTATTATTTGGGTATTTGTATTTTCAACTAAATATAAAAATCAAAAGAGGTCAATGAGTTATAACATTCACTAAGAATTTCTGCCTGTCTAATAATCACTGTTAACACTGGTTCAGTTATTTACATTTTAACACTATCACATGTCCAAAACCAGCTCCTCTACTCCACTAACACATAAGCCATTAGCAAAGATTTCCCAGATAGTTTAAGAAAACAAATTCCAGCCTACACAGCATTTACTGAATTGGTTTCTCAGATAATTTATTAGACATTTGTGTTTTGTGACCGGTCATTTAAGTCATATAATATTGCCTTCTCTCCCTGGTTGAAGGACTGAGGGACTAAAACCTCTTGGCTTAAATAAAAAGCAACAAAGGAGAAACAGCAAGTACTGCTGTGTGGGCATAAGTAATTCTGTTGAAACAGGAATGGTTATACCCACTTTGAAATAAAAACATAGCACTGCAATAATATTTAATTTTATTAATTAGAAATAAGAAAATAAATACTATTCAGGAGTCAAACAAACATTTTTGTTGTGAACTCCAGTAAGAAGACTTTCAGCTACAGCAACCGGCATTAATGCACATACACTATTATTTAATCCAGTTTTGTATACTGTTTACTATTGATTTTAAAAAGAGTATCTACCTTACATAATTTACAGGCTGAATGCCCAGTGAGCAAGCTATGCATTTTGCTCCCTGATTCTCTGAACCCAGTTTCTAAGACCTGACAGTCATCATTTAACCAACTAAAATGGGCAGCTGTGTTAGAGGAGTGATATTTCATATAGAACCTAATGGCATCTGAATAAATATGAATAATATGTGAAATACCATTTTAACAGTTAGCAGGGCTTGAAAATGCCTCTGAAATTAATTTGTTCCTGGCTGGCTTCTGACGTTATATCCTGTAGGCCCGAAGCAGAAGCAGAATGCTATTGCCTTGCCTTGAAGTGACTTGTAAGGAAGATGGTAACACTTTCCTTGGTGGCTGGCACAGGGCTATTCCCTGGAAAGAGGACTTTCCTGGTAAACCTGTGCAACCAGGGCTTGTCAATATATACCTGAGATAGGGATGAGATAGAAACAAAGCCACACGAACTCTCAATATGTTCCCTTCCTTTAGTTGTACATGCAGGAAGGACAGGTGCCCTAATGAAGCAATTTCCCCCCTTGAGCTGCAAGCCATGCACCTTGCTACCTTGACTAGCCTTATAGAATGCTATTTGAAAAATCACCTGAAATTCCTGTATCCCCACTAACAAGAAAACTTTGAAAAATATACAGAAATGACAAGAATTCTCCTTGAACAATGTATTTCAGAGAGAAGAAATAGTTTGAATTCTTCAAAGTTAGGAGAGAAAAATGGGAACATGGCTGAGTGTTAACACTATGCATGTAACGGAGTATTAACTATAGTTGCGTGGTTTGGGTTTTTTTGAAGGTATACACCTTTTTTTGACATATTAATCTGCATCTTCCACTAGCAATCTGCCATCCAAGTTCTATGTATATTAAACAAACTACATCTTAACACAGTATGTGCCTTTCAAATGATGACATGCCTGAACTCAATGTAGAACTCATATAAAACATTAGGTCAGTTAAAAGGTAAACCAAAATCCATCCTCTTTCCTCAGCCTCAGACAGAAATTAATGAAGTCATCAGGGTGCTGGAGCAGTTGGCAAATGCAAATGCTACCTTAAGGATTGCTTATACTGCAAACTTTAAATAGAAAGGGGTGGAAATAGGAGCTACTCAATCACTGGCTAACTGGGACTGTAGGGGTGAGATTTAGAAACACTATTAATAGGCAACTGCTAGAGGACTGGGAATTTCTTTTAATTGCTTCCATTTTCAGGGAAAAAAAAAAAAAAAAACCCTCCAAGCTTCAATGCTGTGGAATCCTACAACAAGGCATACACAAACCATGAGTTTCCAGGGGTTCAGTTCATCTAGAAAAAAGGTATGGTATTTATCAGATACATATACTATGAAATTAAGATTTAGAATTATACATAGCCACATTACAACCAACAAGGACAAGTGCCAGGAACAACCAGGAGGGCCAACGGGCCACAACTTCTAACTCTCCTGACACTGAAGGACTCTTCATTGTTATCTCACTGTTAAAAACTAACACTGTTTTAAACTATTTCTGATCATAAAAACAAAGCCAGTGATCAATTTCAAATTAAAACATACCCATCTACCTGCTGAACGGATGAATAGAAATACATTTTCTAGAGGTCAATGAAGTTGATAGGCACAGCAATTGTGGCCTTTTCTGTAGTACCTCAATTGCTATATGAAAGGAAGAGAATGGGGCAAAGAGTTGATTGGATCTGACAGGGAGGAAGCACGATCTAGGTTGTCTATAATATTGTCAAAAAGTTGTCCTCTAATTAAACAAGTAACTGTAATTATGTAGCTTTCTTCTTCATGCTCAAAGCAAGCTAATGGTGAAGTGAGCTCTTCCTAGGAAGAACAAGCTGAAATCATCACAAAATGTTCTAACAATAAAAAGCCTTGTAGCATAGCAGCAGTTATAAAAACATATCCAGGTAGAGGCAGTCCTGTATGGTCATCTTGACTAACAATAAGATTTCAGAGACATACAGCACTGCTTTGACTTACCTCAGAAAAATCATCTGTGGTGTAAAGAACACTACTGTAACGTAGATGACACCACAGCCACTGAATATAATTCAGTTATACTGGAGGGTATTTGCAGTTGTTGGTTTATTGGGTTTTTTTTCTATTATTTTTGAAACCTCTTCAAAGACACAGCATTCTTGGCTCTTTATGAAACAAACTGTCTTTTCATTGTACTTCTACAACACCTTGCACAATGGGGACCCAAAATTAGAATAAGTTTTTAAGACCCAGTAATACAAGTTCTTACAATAAGACACCACATCCAAGCATCCTTCTCAGTTGCACATGAACCTTCAAGTCCTCATAGCACAGAGTTATCTTTTCCTGCTTTTGTTTCACTTAATTATGGTTTGAAAATGAACAAGTAAATCTGTCCACATATATTTAAGACACCTTCATCTCTCTTCCTAAGAAATTAATTGCAATTGAGTAGTATGCATACTACTACAAATAAAATTAATTTTGTTAAATTACACATTAATTTTCAATAGCTAATTTAAAGCTCAAATGTAGTTTTTAAACATATTCACTTACAACAGAAAAGAAAGGTTCTCTTTGAGGCTGTATCTGAATATCTAAATACTTAGATACTCTTAACTGGCATCACAAAGAGCAACCTTTCCATCGATGCCTGCTAAAATGTATTCTAACCTATTAATCCTGTTGTAAAATCATGGTTAGAAGCATTACAAGAGCATGTATCTCAAGACAGACAGAAGTTAATAACAAGCAGGCAAAGCTTCATCTTCTGCCCCAAGCAGAATCAGGTATCTAACAAATTAGTTTCTGTGTTTCACTGGGTTGGATTTTTGTTGGGTTTTGTAGAATTGTTTGTTTGTTTGGTTTTTAAACTGCCTTACTAAGATTTAAACCAGAAAAGTTAATTTTCAGGTATGAACTGAATGACAACTCCAAAAGGAAATTACAGGATGCTGTAATATTATATTTTCTGTCTAAAAAACTGCAATCATAACCCCCTCATGCTATAATGGTGACCACAATGCTCACTGGATTTCAGTTCAAAATTCACTGCTAACTTGTGTTTGCTGATATTTATTCATGTTTAAATCCCCTAATATCAGCAGCAGAGCTAACTCTACTGTAAAGCATATTTCAAAGTCAAATAGAGTTCCTCTTTGAAAGACCTGCAAGTGAGAAGTCCAAGTTTTCTTAAATAAAAATATTCAGTATAAGACAAAATGATGTGATACTGTACCATTCTTAATAGCATCTCATGCTAATATTTCCATTCTTTATATTGCCTAAAAAATCTATTTGATTAAATTAGACCAGAAAATTTGCTTTCACATGTATTTTTATTCTGATACCTGACCATATTTAATTAAAAAAAAGTTAAAAATACATCACACATTTTTTCATAAAAGGTATCTATTTAAAATCGATACTTTATAACTTCTCTGATGCTTCTAGTTATACCTTTTACAATGCTATTGAATAACTGTGTATAATTTTCACAATAATCAGCATTTTTTTAGCAACACAAAATGTTTTTCACTGATTTTTGTATCTTAATGGGACTTTCTGTTATCCAAAATATATTCTAGTAGGCACAAAAGACTATTTTCTGTGATGGATACCGGTTAATGATGACAGCCTTAATACTCTGCCAAGAGCAATTTGCAACTTGATTTCTTAAGCAAAAATAATACCCAAAGATGAAGCCACTCTTAGCTGGTTTTACATTAAATCAGTTTTATTTCCAAAAAGTACAAATGGAGCTGTGTTTTATTGTTATGACTCGGAAAGAAATATATTTTTAGGTCCCCTTATTCTTGCAACAATTGCTACCCCATCATACAGCAATTGTTTTAAAGATGTATCAAGAAAAGTATGTGCAATTTCTGGCTAGCTATTTAAACTGCAGCCTTCGCATCCAAGACATTGCTGCTGATCAATTTACCTTTTGATTAGAATTCAGAAAACGTGTGGGAACACTATTTTAAAACCTGCACTTTTGAAATCCCATTGAACTAATGAGGTAGATCAAGGGACCACCACTATATTCCTATTGCTTTTCGTTGCTTGATCCTTTTCAACAGGGTTTCAAGAGTTTATTTTTTAAAAAGAGTTCTGTATTTTTTGTTCACTCATAATCAAATAGGAAATCAATGAACAGTCGTGCCCTGGACTGCTCTAATTTGGACAGCTGGTCTGAAATGATGCTGTTTTCTATACCTATGAAGCAAAAATCCCCTCAAAATAAAGAATACTGTTGATTCAAGAGGAGATGAATATATACCCTGCTTGTTTTATGGTGACCTAAACATCCTGATCTACATTTGCCCCTGATTTTTTACTTCAGTGAATGTTTTGGATTCAAAGATGACTCAAGGGAAGGCTACAAAATTCCACTTCTGTTAATGCCACTTTTGCACTGCACTATCAGCTACCATCACTACTTATTGTTGCGTGACCCTGCAAAGTGCTGCAGCTCCTTTGGAGAATAACAGTGAAGAATATTTAGGGGTCACGATTAATGGCATCACAATGAAATATTTAAACATGAATGACTAATTACACCAAACCAGGCTCTCAGGCACCTTTTAAAAATAGCTCAGCTTCAGTTACTAAAGCATTAGACATCTTGACAAAATTTTTAACAATACTTTCTATGAAAAAAAAAAGTATCAATTTTCAACTATAATTCAATGGGGACATTGCATATAAAGCTGTTTGCCAGTAACAGGCCAAAAGAAAGTGGAACCTGTAGGTCAAACATGGTGTTGCTGGCATGAATATAACAAAGATTACTCACTTTAAAAGTGCAAACTTGTTTGAATATTGCTGTATCTCTTAGTATGAGAAATAAAGAGCTGATTGTTACTTTTCTTCTTATGTGTTAGCTTATGCTTGGGATTAGACCAAGATATGCTTGTGTCTGATGACAAGTTTAGTACTTCTAACGAGAGTTTTCCAAAAAAGAGAGCTACAGAAAACCAAAGCCTGCATATAGCTACTTAAAATGGGTTATAAATAAAGACACACCAGCTGAGATTTGTGGATTCACTTTGCCCTGTGGCTAGAAGGTACATGAATGGATCCCAAAAGGATCCTGAACCCAAAATGACCACTTACCTATTAGGCAACAGCTGTTTAGCAGGGAAGCATTTGGTGAACCATATAGTACTGGCTGGAGTAACCCCAAGCATATGTTACATTTTTCCCTGATGGACAGATGATGGTTATTTATGAAATATTATGGATTCAATCTAAAATCCTGACTGAGGTATCCAGCAAAACATTTGTATCATAATGCTCATTAATTCCACACGGGAAACAATTCAAGTGGCTGCCACTTATTTGCATGTACTATTACCACAGCTCACCAAAATCAATGGTTCCACAGTGGTGAAAGTGAGAAGAAAAATATCCTAAAGGCATTAAGGAAAAGGAAGCTAAAAATATATTCTTTTCTCAATATTTCATTGAGTCAATGTACCATTTCCAATGGTTTTAATGAGGGCTCATTTTCTACGATGGAAGTTTTTAACTCAAGCCACCTTCCCAAATCAAGCTGAACTAAATCTGTGACCACAGCACTGAAGACTGGTTGTCTGCTGTGTTCATTAAGTATGTTTGAGGCACCCTGTTTCACCCAAATATTTCCCAAGCTGTGAATAAGCTGTTAGCACAATTATTCTGAAATGTGTATTCCAAGAGGAAAAAGCATGACAATCCTCATGATGATCACTGGTGGTTACAGTAAGAAATAAACACTTGGCAGTGTGCCACAAATTGGTAATTGTTTATGTGAACATCTTTGATTTATAGAAAACAAGAACCCTATCTTACTCTAGTTTAATACTGGCTGTTACTGAGACTCATCTGCTAGTAGTGAGAAGACAGGGTGGAACTTCACTGAAGCCTAGGGCAAAAATCTAACTGAAGGTAATGAAGTGAGGATTTTGCGCACAATTTTACTGTAGGTATTTGGGATTTTGGGGGGGGGTTGTTTTTTGTTTGGGGTTACATTTCTTTTTTACTGTGCTTTTGTGTTCATTTTTTGTTTGTTTTCTTCCTGGGATGATTTACTTTGAGTGGTTATAAGAGCTTCTTGATTTCCTAATACTTTGTCTATGTGTGACCTTTCTCCCCCTTCACTTACCCACTCTGTTTGCAAGTTTCAACAGCTGTAAGAATCCAAACTCTGAGTGCATGCATGCGCCTGGAGCTGCAAATAAACTTTTTTGGAGTTTGATAATTTTCTGAGATTTCCTTTTAAAAGGAGATGACTTAATTTCACAGCCAAGGAAATCACTTCCAGTCCTCCTTTAGTTCTATACTCATACAGTAAAGTATAGAGATTGTATATGCCTTAAATACCATTTATGAAATTTGTCAAGGTATTAGTTCATACAATATTGAGATCTTACATTTTAGTATCTTCTCAAAATATAAAACAGCTGAAACATTTCTGTGAAGATATTATGCAAAATTAAATATTTAATTTCACATATCTTCAGAACATTTCAATATTTAATAACTATTCAGTTGGAAGGTTGTCTCTGTACCAGTAATGACAATGTAATAACCAGATCAAAGATCCCCACAAGTAAACTGAGATGACATAATCATATACACACAACACGACATTTCAACATTTCACAAAATAATTTAGTCTATTTTGAAGGACATATTAAAATTAGACTGAAAAGAGTTATCCTCCACCTCCGTTTTCTACATTACACCTAGAGCATTTAGTGTAGCACAGCTTACTAAAAATTATACCTACATCAGCCTCAATCCCTTCTTCCTGTAAACTTGGTTTGAACCTGGGTTAAACAACTGCAAACTGAGATTAGATGATATTCCATGTATCTCAAAATCATGAAGTCTTATGATTTCTTTAGCTACATTATATTATACAGCCATTAACGAGGCAGAAATAAAGTAGTCTTAATACAAAACTCCTTACTTCTGTGTGTACATCAGACTTACAATATAATGGGACAGTAGCTTGCTTAATATTAATATGCTGCATTTGTCTTACTTAAGCAGCTGAGTAGAACCTTCTTATAATCATCTGGTTCATGATCTTTAATTAATAAGTGCCACTTTGTACATTTTCTTCTCTATATTCAAGGCTATTAGCAATATCACATGATTTATCTGGCCAATGACAACTACTTACCATAAATGAAGCAAAAAATACTGAAATTCCCAAAGAATTATGCTCGCTTAGGCTAACAAATTTAAAACTGACATACACAGACATTTACCAAACAGGTGGTAAAAACCATAAATACGAAGAAATTAACTCTGCTTGTGACTATCTCACAAGTGAGATAGATTTAAAATAGCTATTTTAAGCAGATACATCATTCAAATTTTCAACTTTATAAACAAAGAACTACAGAATATTTCTTTGAATACATATTAAAGCACTTAAGTAAAATATGTTTAGTTAAATAGAAAAACATAACAAGTTATGTCATTCAGAATGGTAGTCAAGTCTACAAGGCTACCCTCAACAACAATAAAATTGGTTTTATTGTACCAATATATTTAGGGTACTAATGAAACATGCTCAAATTCTGTCTTTGTCATAGGACATTTGCAACAGATTCTGGATAGGAGTGCTTTTCACTTAGGATTTTCTATTCTGCCCATTTGAATTTACTTTGAAAAGATTGCACTGAGGTCTGCATAATAGGCATTTGTGATTACTACCTTCTTACATACTGCCAAGATGTAGCTTAACACTTACAGTTACTGCTCAGGAACTGCTACCAATCAACATCAAATCATGCAAACCCCGTACTTCGGAATAAGTCACAAAAATATCAAAAGACTGAACATACAGACTTCTAAAAATGAGAAATATTTGGAGGGAAAACTATGAAGTTGAGCTTAACTTGTCTTCATTATTTCTCTGGAAGACTACAGTTGAGAAACCTGACAGGATCTTAATTAAAGGACTCAAACAAGTCTGCTTTTCAAAGACATTCAAAGACATTCATTCAGAAATTTATAGTGATGTTTGGGTCACATTCTGTAGAAATACCATTCACCGCAACTACTAAAGCCTGTGATAAATACGCACACATTTTTTTGTTCAAATACACATTTGTTGAAGCTTCTTGGCATCACTTTTTTCTCTGAATAACTTATTTAATTTAGGCTACTGTGCTATGCTCATGGAATATAAACATACATACCTAGCACTGATGTTTTCAAGATTTAAGCCACAGGTGTCTTAACGAAATTCAGATAAGCACAGTAAGCACAAGTCAGGAATTACACCTGGACAAAGAAAAGCCATGTCTGTGTGTCTCAGGATGACACGCTGATTAAGTTTTGCTATCAACCAGAGGCAGACTGACCTACAAACTAAGTTGACTTCTGAAATCTAATCCCGGCTCCAAGCTGAACTGTTTTTGTGAAACAAGTCTTACATGAAAGGGTCATCTAATTTAACAGAATAAACTACCCACATGATGTAGTAACTTCTTCAGAAAAAGAAGCAAACCAAACTTGTTTCCAGTCCTGCCTACCAATAAGCTACACAGCACATCATGGTAAAAAAGTATTAGCCATGGGAGTCTCACTGTCACTTTTGAATTAACATTACCCCAAAAAAGGTTATTCTCCTTTTATGTAGGAATTATGGCCAGGTATAGGAAGGAAAACCTGAAACGGATTACAAAGTATTAATCATGAGGGTTTTTTTACTGAAGAAAAAAAAAAACAACCGCCAAAAAACTCCAAAACAAAGAACAACAACAACAAAACAAACAAACAAAACCAACCGAAACCCGAAAAAACCCCAACATTGCTACTCTGAATACAGGGTTCAGCTTTCCTTAGTGAAATTTTGACAAAATGTAGTCAGTCCTTTGATAAGAGCAAAAGCTGTAGTTTCCTGGGATCTGTACTGCAGTTATGCTTAAGTGATGAGAATCCCTTTGCCTGTTTTGCCTGGATACAACAGCTCAGCAATGAATCATCATTGTCTTGCTTTAACTAAAAACTAATACCATCAAGGCCTTTCATCTTTCTGCATATGTATCTAGGACACCATTTGCAAACTCAGGTACCTAAACGTAAGACACCCAAATAAGAGACTGTTGAAAAGTGCTAAGCAGATACAAAGCCTTCTAAAATCAATGGTCTGTATTCATCCCTGAATACCACTGATTCACATCACCCAAGCTGCAAAAAATGAAGCATAAATTTTTCCTACCAAAATACCAACAGATCTCCCCAACAAAATGAAGCCCCTGGTAACACACAAATAGATGTCACAAGGAGAAATTTGAGATACCAGTTTATCTAATCTACAATCAAGAAAGTGTGGGACCATGCAGGTGAACAGAGCACTATAAAAATATTATGCTTCTGACTTTTCCTAAATGACATTTTCTGTTTGATACATTCTCTGCTCCTTCATTGTTTCTTTGAATCACAATGCAATGCTAAATATTTATTTTGCAATGCCTAAGGGAATATATGTATTGGCTGTAGACACTAGACTGTACTGAATTTATTTCAGGGCATACTACACAACTGTTAAAAAAACCCCTCTGATTCTGTTAATAAGCAGAAACATTCATTTTACTTTGAAAGGAAATCTGTAACACAAAATGTTCCAGTACTGAGAGAGAATGGCACTAAAGAAGACTGTAAAATATGCCAATCTTAATTGTTTTCTTTTAGACATAATAGTTGCAAAACAAAAAAGAAGAAATAATTAAACCTTTAAAGGATTTTAAGAAAATTTTAATCTAAAAATAAATTGGGTGCTGTTCTCAGACAGGAATATTTTTTTCTAAAATTGGGCAACAAGCTTCATTTCAACTTTGCCACTGGTCGCTTGAGTCACTGACATTTGTGAATTAAAACCATTGGTAAAACAATAATCAGTGCTGCCAAACTGAGTAGTCTGCTTCTGAAAATTTGGGAATATTTATACCTGAAAAAATTACTACCTTAAAGTATGATAAAATTAGAACATTCATTAAAGGTTTTATTACTTAAATTGAGGGGAAAAAAAATGAAGAAATATATGAGGGAATTAGCTCTTTTTTATTATTATTGTTAAAGCTATCTTATTATCTTTTCTTCCATTTTTCTGGTCCTTAACGGTCCTTACATCAGACTGGACCCACCTGGCTGCTCTTTCTCGCATAAGGTATTTAATGGAAATTAATTCATCATTGTTCTGTAACCTTTCAGAAATTTACTAGTAAAAAACATAAGCACTCAAGAACATTGTCATGATTCTAAAATCTTGATTCAAGCAATGCACTTGTTCAACTTCTATAGTATGTAAGTTAATATTCAGAATAAATGGGTTTGCAAACAGTAGCAGTCTCCTAGTGCCAGTAAAATGAAGGAACCTATCACGAAAGTTCCAGACTAATGAATTGATATAATAAGTTACTGGAAATGGTTACAGCACAATTGGGACAGGAACCAAAACTTACCTGGATCTCACTAATGCCCCAACAAGTATTTAAGAAAGCTGCATGTTCTTCCATCTTATGTTACTGACCTAGGATGACACCCTCGGGAGCACTAAACACTTTATCTTCCAGAGAACCTTGGGGTTTAGGAGCTTTCAGTATTTTCAAATTTTACTTAATGCACTTCTTCAGGCTTTTACTTGTTGTCTACCTTAGATAAGATTCAGCTTTCTGTTCGCTCCTATAAAACACTGTCAAGAAGCTCTACATCCTAAATTTGAGAAAGTAAGTCTCAACTATTACTTATTTACTTTAACTACATGCCTAAGCACTGCTATTATTTATATTCTTGACTTCCTACATATACTCCGTTATAAACCAATAAAACTTAATTAATGTAGGGCAGATACACAGTTACCAAGTGAATCAAGACTATGAACCCAAGTTTCTATGCCAATCTTCATTATTTATAAAAAAATACTTAAATACATTTCCAAGACATGGCAAAATACAAGAACTTTGGCATTAACTATTTAATGCTACTGACATCAGAAACCACGTGCAGACTGTTAGGCTGATAGACCAAAGATAGTCTGAAGGCTGAAGTACAAAATTAGCACAAGGCAATTCTACCAATCTAGCATCACAGTAAACGATGTCAGATGGACATTGTCAGAATGACTGAAACTAGAATACTGTATTTATGTTTTTACTACATCTGCAGTTGATGTTCATTAGCTGTTCAGTACCATACTGCCACATTTAGTCACTCCCAGACTGGGAAAATGATATCATTTATAAGATAAACTCTAATTCTGTCTTCTGCAAGTTCTCTTTCCTCCTGTTTCTGCTTATCCTTTTTTGTCTCTGTGCACTCTTTTGTCCTTCTTTCTACATTGCCTTTCCTTTAGCAGCTCCCAAAGTCAGCCAAAATGGGTTGCCTTTTTTTATTTTTCTGTCTTGTTCCACACAGATTCTAATACTCTGCTGTTTAAAAGTAGTTAAAACTGAAAAAAATGAAACTATAATTTCTGTGTTTGGCCTCTCCTTTTCCTGTTGCAGCTGCCAGAATGGTGATCACATATTTAATGTTGCAAAGATATTACACTTGAATTTCACAATTGGTCTATTCTCCAAATTGTTCATCCTCACAAACCATGATGCTAAACTCTAATTTTCATCCCCATCCCACCCTACCTATAACAGCTAGCCCTCTAGATTTACCCTTAAAGAACACCATACATAAAAACGCATCAAAATAACAATTTTCAGCAGACTGTTATAGATAGACTGTTTAACTAGGAATAGAAGTTCATAACATCTCTATTTCACTGCTATGATCTTGACATCTAACGTTTCATGCATTCTGGGGAATACCTTAAAATGAGATAACAGTGAGGAACAGGCTTTATACAGCAATCAGAAACACAGCGGAATTCCTAAACTGTTCATTCCCAGATATTGGTTTCCATTTTTCCTTTTCTTATTTGTTATTAGTTTTTGTTGCTCAAACTACTGAAAACAGAGCTATCAGTGAATTGTGGACTGGAAGTGTAATACTGACTATTTCTGTAAAAATACTATTTGTAAAGTTTCTTATGGATATAGATTTCTCTACATCTCATTATTCTCAATAACCTTCTCCCATTCTTTCCATATCTGCTGCCTTCCTATTTCATGTAACTACAATCACGTACCTTCTGTGCGTTCCTCTTGCTCCTCCTATAGCGGTATATAGCGATATCAGCAGTAGCTGATCCTGCCTCTTCAGTGTTGTACTAGCCTCGTCCAAAATTACTGTGTTTTTAAAGACTTTTAAACAAAAAATATTGTATCTTTTGCCCAAGTATTCAGCCCTGGTAACCATCACAATATTCCATCCTGGAATTCCATTGTCTCCTCCATTCCCTTCTCTCAATTCAGTAAAGACTAGCAGGCCAATTATTTTTAAATCCTCAGTTGCCTACACAGGTAAACATGCTGCACAAGCAGAGCCAGAAGTAAAAGAAAACTAAGAACATTATTTTAAAAATCAAAATATCATTTCCTACCCATCTGCAATGTAAATCTTGCAGAACTCTCTTGCATCAAAGCCCATGCGATGCAAACAGTCCTGCTCTTCATCCTGGTCCACAGGAACACAATAAACCTGCTTCAGACAGGGTCAAAAAAACCCAACCAACCCACTGCTCATCTCCACATTTTAAAAGCATGCATACACTCCTTGAGTCCCCCCCCAGTCCTTCCCATGCATGGTGCTGAGGCATGGAAGAGCTGAGCGAGCACTTCCTCCTCCCCTCGGGGCACTTCAGGAACAATCAACTGGCTCCCATTTTTATAATCCATCTTTCCTAAATCCCTAATTAGAGACCTGACTTTGATGTGGGCATCTCAAAGCTGGTTTATAAGGTATCTTTGTAATTTTGTCACTAATCTGCCTTCTCCACACCTACCCAAAACAACTGAACAAAAGTGGAAAAAAAACATCTCCAGCAGGATCACCACATCATGCAACTATTTCATGAGGTCCTGCGCCAACCCTGCTCTGGAGACTGGTGTGGTGAAAAAAGGCATATCTTCAAAACTGAACTTTAATATAAATGTTCAAAGTCTTCACCACTATTGTTTTGGGGCTTTTTTTTTCTTCCTAATGATTGATGTAGTGTATTATGTCACTTGATTGAAAATACCTGCCCAGGCAGGTATACACCCAAGCTTTGATGTGTCTCAAGACAAAGGGCAGCTCACAGAGTTCAAGGAGAGCCTCTGAAACTGGCCTCGTACATGGCTACCTTAGAATAACAGCTGCCTTTACTTTAAACACACCAAAGCAAGTTTTCAAACCATTCAGTTTTTGTTTTCCCTGTGTCTTGTGTACAAACATCTTATTTTGCATACTGCATTTATTTTCTTAGGAGTTGTGGTACTCACAGCCACTGAAGAAAATACAAAGAAAATATGGAAAGACAGCTTAGTGAAATACACAGCTTCATATTCAGGACATAAAACCTCTCAAAGTATAAAAGAGTATAAAAAGAAAAAAAAATGGAAAAAAGGCAAAAAATTGTTTTCATGATGAGAATGATATTTATAAAATTCAATCCCAAAAACACATGTTCTTGTAAGCCATATATATCCTTTGTGTGCTTTATAGCATCCCAGAGAGTTCAGAACATGCAACTGTTGAGATGACATACACAATACCAAAGTATTCTCATAGCTTCCTTTACCATGTAAAGCTGTTCCCAAATAGATTGCTTTACTGATGTGCATTACAGCAAGCGTCTTTCACTGAAAACACTTCAAACAAGGAAAATTCCACAAGAGAGAAGGCTACTGCCTAATACATTGCAGTCATATGACCTCTTGACCGCAAGTTTTTTGTATGTGCATCACAAAAGGCTCTTGACACCTGTCATTTTCGGAGATTAATAAAAACATTTTTTAAGAAAACCCTATAATAGTGTTTGAGCTGGAACAGGTGAAATCAGATGCAGTGTAGCGCAATACACCTTTTTATTTTAACCCCTCTCCCCTTCCTATCTGTTTTAATTTTGACTCGTTATTACAAATACTTACAGCTGGCAGAGCTGTTGCATTTAAATTTCCCTCATTTTTGAACAGCTTCTGAGCAGAAACGTTCCTTTGATTTTAATTTGATGATAAACTCTTCTGTAAATTTTATACCCACAGCTAGCTAAAACTGCCTTCTAATTGATTTCTATGATTTCCCTAAGGTGGGACAGCACAGGTACTACAAGGCATCAGTAATGGAAGCATTTCCCAGTATTTAAGATTGTGCAATCCCTGTAAAATCAAAATACAGAAGAAATAAATTATTTACCAATCCATAATTATTGAAATACTTTAAACATAAAGGGTTTAATTTGCCTTTTTAGTATTGTAAACATTTCTCTCAATTTAGGTCTCATATACTGAACAGGGACAAGATTTTACCTAGAGTACATAAAATACCAGTCTTCCGGCATGAATCAGCATGTTAACAACATATGTCATTTCAGTCTGAATTATATCACCTCAGGTCTGCTGCTGCAGAGCATTTCACGTCTATGATGATTCCAACTGAGCACCTGGCAACTCCTCCACATAGGAAGGAAGGAGGACAACCAACCCAGTGTGCACTAACCCATCTCAGCCCTGAGAGGATTCTACAGCCAAATTGTTCAAATTATGAGAGGTCAGACATCTGAGAAGCATTATTGTGTTATGGCTGCACGACATGAAGTTTTACAGTGATTTGCACAGCTCCTGTGACAATGTTCACAGCTTCTACCACAGATGCATTAACCTCATGCAGGCAAACAACCACGTCAATAAAGCGTACACTGCTGAAAAATGGCAATTTAAAAAATAAACTTCATTCACTGTCACCATATGTATACTGTGACTGTAAATAATTCTACAAGTATATCTCACTAAATGTATTTGGGCAAATACATTATTATCATAATGTCTATCTCTTAATAAACTGAATATATTTTTATCAGAAAAAGAAGGTAGCACTGGGAAGATCCAGGCAATACTGCTAGACTGCAGTAATGAGAAAGCACTTCAGAAAACATGATTTAGGCCACATATCTTCCCTTTCTCTTTCTGTTCCTCAATATCCTTCCTGTCTTCCCAGTCTGCTTCTTACCAGAAAACCCTTCAGCTCTTCTTCCCCTCTAGTCACCCCTCACCAGCCCACTACCAGCAACTATTCCCTGGTTGTTTTAACTTCCCAGAACCCTTACAACTGCTGAAGGCATGGGCTAGGGGTGCAAGCCACCACACAGCCCTGCCCTGTAGCTGAGTGAGTCCAGCAACACAGGCTGGCGGGACATGCCAGGGCAACTCACTGCTCCTCACCTTCCCCACGTTCAGTAGCTGGAGGCACTCCCACCACCGGAGATCTTTGCAAGAGCCATGTGCTCATCTTGTACAGCTTCAAGCTGACTACTGTTTCTGCAAAGAAATTACTTCAGCTCTTGTGTGCTTGGCTCTGTGGCCAACCGCAGGAGCAAAATATGCTCCATCTTCCCAGCTGTGTGTGAGTCCAAGGAAGTCTGCTTCCGATGGCTAGGGAGTGAGCCTGGGGGAGCTGGCTCTGGGAGGCACCTGCGGTCTTCAGAAATATCCCTAGGAGTTTCCTTTAAAAAAACCCAAAACCTCACCTTTCAGTGTTTAATGGCCTGGACACAAGCTAAACCTCTGAAATGAAGACTGTCATTTGTCATGCCAGAGTAACAGAGCAAATATAAAGGAGGTTTTCAATTCCACCATAAGGTAAACTGACCCACATTTCTGAGGGTAAGCTGAAGCAGTTCTCCACACCAGTTTGTTACCTGTTCAACCCACTTTCTTTTTTTTAAAACCCTAAGCAAGTACCTAGTGTATTGCATGCACTGAAAAATGTGGAGGGGAGAGTGAACTCCTGTTTATCATAATATATTTGTGTCAGGTTAAGATAATGTACTTTTAAAGACTTGTGATTAATTTATCAAAAGTGGCAGGGGTGGGGAGGAAGCTCCAAGAGAGCTGTTCTTGTCCCTTGACTATTCATTTTGTATTTTTCTCTTATTCAGCCATTTAACAGGATGGATTGATCTAAATCAGATTGTTTAAATCACGGTTTTAAATCAAATTGTTTAAATCATGGTTTTAATGACAATTTAAACCAGCATGCAGGAACCCTTGATTTAAATAGTAGATTTTTAATCTTTTTCTGTATTTGCCTAAGCAGAAGTTCTGTGTCACTGATCCATTGAACCATTAGGCTACACTGCTGTTCAATAAAACATGAGCTCTTACATGAAATTAGTTGTTTCTTTGTTGCATTTACGAAATGCACATTTAAATTTCTTAATTTTTTTTTTACATTTAATTAAGTTGGATAACTGTCTTATTTAGAAAATAATATTGCTTTTTAATTTTGCTACACTGCATTGAGATGGAAATTAGAATTAGATTCAAAACAGTATTTTAAAACTGTTTTGTATTTATTTGATTATTAAAGTATCTAAAGTTCAGTCATTTACTATACGAGGACTAAGGGGGCCTATAGGGATGCTGAAGAGGGACTCTTCCTGAGGAACTGTAGTGAGAGGACAAGGGGTAATGGGTTCAAACTTAAACAGGGGAAGTTTAGACTGGATATGAGGAAGAAATTCTTTATTGTAAGGGTGGTGAGGCACTGGAATGGGTTACCCAGGGAAGTTGTGAATGCTCCATCACTGGCAGTGCTCAAGGCTGGACTGGACATGGCCTTGGGTGGCATGGTTTAGTGGGAAGTGACCCTGCCCCTGGCAGGGGAGTTGGAACTAGATGATCTTAAGGTCCTTTCCAACCCTAACTATTCTATGACTCTATGATTCTATGACTATTTTACACTAGTGAGTGAACTGGCCAATAGTTCCTGGTAACCAGAGGCTTATTTTCAAAAGTGGCTAAGGATACATACAGACACATAAAGAAACATCCTCCTACAGTTTCTAAAACTAGTTAGGTACTTGACTGCCAGGGAAATAATATGGAAAAAGAAAACAAATTGAGATGGCCCTATTAGTTACCACTGGATTTTTCAGCCTTGAATTAGCATGTCCATTGAAGGACAACAGAAACGTGTTCCTGTGCAGCAGAAATGTATTTCAGCAATAAAAAAACAGGTACGTATTAGCATTCACTCTAATTAGAAAGGTTTTAATGATAGACACTTAAATGGATGACATGGCAACATTTTCAAGAAGAATGACTAGGTTCAGAAATTTAGCATGTCTTCCTTTGATTCTGACAGCAATTAAAAAAAGAAGAAGCCTTTGTTTCATTGAAATTTGAAGAGAATTCACTAATGCAACAGGTCTGTTTTATCTATTTACATTCTTATAATAGGCTGCAGCAGTTTTAGACCTATATAAATATTTTCATATTTTAAATGTTAAATTTAAGCTGGACTATTTTGAAAAAGAAATCCATTCCAATGTAAATAAATTGGAATTTTAAAGGTATACTTTTTTTTCCCCCCCTTAATACTACTTTGGATCCAGCTCATTTTGAAGCCTGGTTATCTAAAGCTTAAAATATGTTGAACTACAGCCTAAAATATGTTGAAGGTTCTATCTTTAACGAATGCTGTGGCATCGAGTGATCATGTTTTAACTCATTCTACTGTTTTGTAACACAGAACATGGTGCAACACTTTATAAATTTTACCAATGAATTTACCTACTTACTGATAAATCTTGTAGCCCTTAAATAAACTATTTGCATTAATTAAGGATGAAGGGATGAGGGCAGAAAATGGAAGGAAGTTAACTGTATCGCTTGGAAATTTGGAGCAACAATGCTACACTTTAAACATAACAATTGTCTGAAGTATGAGCTTGTACTTTTTCTGACTGTAAAATAGGGTCCTTAAATTGTATATTTAGGAAATACACGCTTTTATTCCATAACTCCTGTCAAGTTATCACCTTTACGTCAGTTAAGCTCTTTAAGTATATGCTTATTTTTAGGACTGTATTACGCATTCTCTATTAAACACAGCAGATAAACATATGCTTATGTCCTCTTCAAATAAATAGGCTTGCTCCATAAAACACTTTCAATGTAAATTTATTGTGTTAAATTTATGTTCTTCTTGTTTCTACTGCTACATATCTCCTACCGTTTCTGCTGTATAGCACCGTCCCAAATGAGTTACAATATTTAGTGTTAGCTGACATTAGCTACACAACTCTAATCTTAGCAATTACTGGCCAAATGCGAACCAAATCCATAGTGCCAAGGTATTTATTTATTTTAAATGCATTTTTACTTTTGTTTTGTACAATGTTACTCTGTAACTGGACTCTTAAAAAAATAGAAGATGCAATTTGTAAGATCTGAGGGCATTACTCATACTTTCTCATGCAATGACTTCATGTAAGCTGTATCATAGAGCTCAAATAGCATGCAAATTAAAATTCTGCATTCAGTATCCTCTTCTGGGTTTGACAGGATTTGGCTTTGTTTATTTTGTATTTGTCAGATTTCTTCCACAACAGAAATCACATAGAATATGTTTCCTAATCTATATTTTATGTTGTTATTGTTAATTGACTTGGATTTTAAAAGTAAAAGAGTTTAGGCTAGGCATTGTGACTAAACTTGAACAAGTACAATTCTGTCCTGCCCCATACTGTTATTGCTCTCTTTTGTTTCATTGAGAGTAGTAGGGAAGGCAGGCATCTCAGCACAGCATTTGTTTTCAGAGAATTTGGTAAGTGCAGTATCTGTACCATGCCAAAAAAACAGCTGCTGTGGACAAGGACAGGTACCTGAGGCCATAAGTGGCCAAAAGAATAGGAAAAGTGGCAACAGGCATCAAGGCTGTGAACTGGGAAGCTGGGGCTGTAAAATGGTGTATTCAAGAGGGAAGGATGGGTACGGGCTGTAAAGAGGTGGGGGGACTCATCCAAGAGGGAATATCAAGTAATGTAGGAGAGAGCAAAGAAATTAAATGGAGATAGAGCATCATCTGTGGGAAGGACTGCCATGGATGGAATGCAGGCCACAAAGGCTGCTCTGCTTCCAACAAGCATGGATGTTCCTAACCCAGGTTTCTTTAGTCCTGACGGCCACAGAGTTTCTTAATCTTCAGTTCAAATTCCACAATTCATCTTCTTTCTCTGGTCTCTGCTTACTTGAGCACAAAGCATAATCCATAGCTCCTCGTCCTTTCCAGTAAGCCACTGCTGCCTTCTCTTCTGCTTTTGAATACAGAAAGCCTAATCTTCCTCTATGGAACAATTACAGAAAATAATTTGAAATCTCTAACTTTCATGATGCATTTACCTACTTAAATATATTTAAGAAACATTAATATTGATTGCCACTAAAACCCATAAGAATATTTAACATAGCTGTCTTTCCTCTTTTCATATTTACCACGTATGCAGAGTACACTTTTCAGTAACTATCATGACTTAATAGAATTTTAAGGATTCATACAAAGTAGAAGGGAAAAAGATAATGAATCAACTTACCTATTTTCCTTGGGTTTCTGTGTTAAGTCAATGCTTTAGAATACATTCTGTATGACAGATTTCATTTAATATTTCTCAGTTTGTTATGTTTTTAAAACTCCAAAAGACATCTGTGAATACGGTAGCATGTTTTGAATTCGTGTATAATATTAAAAAAACCCAACTTTGAGAAACATGTAAGACTGCAAATGGATAAAGGCTAATGTTAAAGACATTTCTAAAAGGACAAAAATATTCTAGTGTGTATCTCTCATTACTGCATATCATTTAGATAAATTCTACCATCTTTGCTGATGTTCTCACAAACCAGGACACAGCTTTACCAGTTTGCCAAATATTATGAATCCCAAAAGCAACTGTTTCATGAAATCTTGCTTATGATTTATGTACACATCTTGAATTTCCATTAAATCCATAAATGTTCCAATTTTCTTAGAAATATTTCAGACATGATTAAAAAACTACTTAAACTTCACACAATATTAATGATGCATTTACGGCACATCAATTACTCTGAGGATACAGATTAGGAAGATGATTTCCACCTCCTCAGCTGTAGCTGTGCTCACTTCAGAAGCAATGTCAGCCACACCCCTTAAACTCCAGTCTATAAAGGAAGTAAAGAACAACAAATCTTACTCTACATTTCAGGCTGTTACAGCAACTTCCTCACATGATTACTGCGATGTCAAAACACAGAAAGTGAACACATGTTTTCAGGATGCTAGAGATGTTTTTCTGTTATGAAAGGAGCTGGTGAAAAACACATTCCTACTTCCAAAGGATATGTTTCCTCATCTGTTAGATCCTCCACATCTGGAAGGATCTGGGAAATGTTCTGACTTAGGGAAGCACACACACTCACATATAAGATCTCTCTATTAAAACATTAGACAATTGCATTCAAACTGTGTTTCTCTTCACTGTTTGAAATATCAGCTCATGCATACCAGGAAGGTTCCTTTTCCTTTCTAAGTTCACAATATAAGTCAGATACCATCTTGCACAAGGCAGTGTTTCATAGAAACCCTGACACATTTTTCATGTTGTAAGCATTTTGCTTTCTGTGATTTATTTTTTTTTTACCATTATTGTCCTAAAGCAGGACTAACTGTGATAAAGGATTATAGAAACAATCCTGTTTGAAATCAGCACAGTTTCAGCAGCAGATTCTGTGGATCTCAGATCCACAAAACAACAACTCTGCTCATACTGGTGCTGGCCATATTAGATAATATTATTAACTTTATTTACTTGTGAAGTCAAATCTCAAATTCTGGATTGGATGGTTCCTTTTAGCTTGCTTCTTCTAATCTAAAAGAGAAAGAAGGTAGACTGGGCTTTGCCATTTCTCCTGAGAAAACTGATAGCAAAGCCTCAAAGACCAACACAGGATTTCTGTTTCCAAAGAACATTCCATAGAAGAATGGAGGGGGCCAAAATCATAAAATCACATGAGAAACTTTCAGTGAAAACAAATAAACAATAAAAACCAACCTAAACCAACAGTTTCTGAGGTTTGTAGATCTGCACTACAGAAAACTACAAGATGCACAGGTTTGAAGTGCACAGAAGGATGGACTGATACTGCATTAGGAAGAATAATTTGTGAAAGTCCTCTTACTGGAGAGCTTTGCTATCATATTCTGTATTTTAGGATACAGTTAAAAGGATAAATAAAATAAAACACTAAGTCTATTATTTATAGGATACCTGGAGATACAACACATGGGGAAATGCAATCTTTCCTTCCTCTTTTGATTTTGATAATAGAATTTCAAAGAAGGAGTACTCTGATATGACAAATTACTTTACAGTGTGAAAGCTTTTAAATAGGAAAACTGGCAGCATGGTTTCAAGCACAGATTCTTGCGCAGTCTGGAGAGAGGCTACTGATGAACCTGAAGAATGTAAGTATATAAAAAGATTACACAGCCTAAAGAAAACAACAAACAAACAAATAAAGCCCAACACATTCTTCTGGAATCACTCTGTATCATTTGACAAACATAAATTATGTGTTTTGGTTTGATTTATAAAAGTAGCACATTCTAAAATTACATGTATTTATGTTCTACTCATATGCATAGATGCTATATGAGTTGCAATATACATACTGTACATTACAATATCATCCTAAAGACCTAATGATTTGAACAATTATCATCAGGTACATAATACAGAGAACCGAACACCAAAATACTACACTGAAGGAACCACTAACTACAGTCTTCCTAGACAAGGGAACACACCTACATTGCACCCACTGCTGTGACTGCAGCACAAGCAGCCAGCCATACATGAGCTAAGTTTTAGCTAGGTTAGTGGGTACTGCCGGTTGTGACAGACATGGCACAGGGCAAACTATAACAGTCAAAGAATCTGGGTAAATACTCCGGCAGTTGAGATGTTACTGTGTTCTACAGCACTGGAGATACAACACTAAGAGCACACACATAAGTAAGGTGTGAATAAAGTTAGCTCAGATAAACCATCTTCTTCAGGAAGTTACTTCTCTTATTTGACTAAGACTGTACCCCTTCTAGGCAACCCAAGGGAGAAGACAGGCTTTACATCACAACCTAAATTTTAAGGCTAAAAGTGAAGTACTTCCTCAGCTCAATCTATTTCCACAGTTCTTATGTCGAAGTTTGTGCTGAAAATAACTTAGGATTGGCATTGCAACCTTATACAGTCTTTCTTTTTGAGAAAAGATGTTGATGGGAGATGACATGCTGCTGAGCTCCTTGGATTTGGGTTGCAAGTCCTCATTCCTTCCAGTACTGGATTTCTTAGAGTTTAAGAGAGCTCAATGGTAACATTTGGTCTTTACAAAAATCATTTGCCAAGTATCTACAACTTATCTAGATGCATCTTTGGAATGAAATTGGTAATAAATTTGTTGGCATAGGACTGCATGCTAATTCTGTCTGTTAAGAGTGCATTTGCAAGTATTCGGTTACACAATTTCATACTGTTCTAGGGCGAAAACATCCAACTTCTCAAAACATCTCCTGTACAAGCTACAACAGCCACAGAGATGTACTTTGTCAAATAAACAAGACTAAAAAATCGGTATGCACAGGCATCAAGCTTGATAGAGAAAAATACACAGAAGCAGAAGTTGCTGTGGCCAAGGGAGACAAATGAGAAAGGGTAAAGGTGAAAGGAGCACAATGTGGAGTGTAGATAAAGAAACTGAGCCAACAATGACAGATACAAAGCCAGCAGAAAGAATGAGGGAAAGAAGACCTCATGGAAGAAGAGCCAAAGCCAGCAGGTGGAAGGATTCACTGGGAACAAAAAGAGCTAATCAGTTTACAGATTTAAAATAGATCCTCAAATTAATAAAACAAATAGGAACTTAGAGGTCAGTATTAGAAGCATCTTTGGCCTCCTATCTAAAGCAGTTTACTCTCGGCAATACTTTATTACTTCTATCCCTGAAAGACAGGCCATATTAGTTTTGCTAATTAATCTCTAAATCCAGCATCAAGATTGAATTATTATAAATAAAAATATATAAACACTTCATACCACGCAATATAATAATAAACAGTCTGTTCAGGATTTAACAGCCCCATGGCTGTGAAGGCTCTATACAAAGTAATGCAAAATAGCTACAAAGTAATTTCAAGCCTAATATGCATGCTCAGAGATGTAAAATCCATCCATTCAGATTCTCGTATGAAGAGAAGCTGCCCGGTCTAATTCCTAAAAACCACATACAGCTACAAAGGATCTTCAGATTGTCTTCTTAGAATATTTGCGCAGTTGGGGTGGAGAGGATGTACAGGGCATTTGTTTCTCAGACTGACTGGTATACTGCAGTGTATTTTGAATTTTTAATAGAATTGACTTTTTCTTTGTGGCTTAGTTTGGTGTCCACTGTGCAGAATCAGTGACCTAGTACACTTCCCAAAATTAGCTACATCCTTATCAGGGCCCTCTTTAGACATTTACGTATATACAATTTCTGCTTCTTTCTGTTCTGAAATGCCTAAAGGAAGAGAAAAAACAAATCATACTGATTGCACTCACTATGCAGATAGAAACAATTATTTATGGAAATAAATAAATGAAACGAGACAGAAATACCTCTTGTGCCAAACAGCTGTCAGTTGTGACTGCTGTCATTTGACAGAAAAAAAAAAAAACAATTTAAAATAACTACTCCTCCTTTGCTACACTTAGCCAAATCAAATGAAGAGTAAGATCAATTTAGTATTTCAGATAAAATCATACAGATTTGTAAATACACATATATTTGGTTAGGGAACATTTTTGTTTCCTGCCACATCATCTCACTGTCTTCTTTCAGTGCATTGATCCTATGGCAGCTCTGATTCATGGACTTCCACTATATTCGTGTACTGGTCTTAGATGTTATGTTGCCTTTAACTTCAGAAGAGCTCCACTGGTTAAGCTATATCATGTTACTTCTTTTTCATTACCATGAGCTTTCCCACTATGGAGCTTCACCAGAAGTTAAGCTATACTCCAGCTTTCTTTAATATTGTTTTTAGTCACCTTAGCTTCAGGCTGTCTCAAAGATTACATTTAGATCAAATTATTTTCAATAACTTGGATCTTTTGGCACTTCTGATGTTCCCATCCAGTGTTTCTGTTTTGGCTAAGGTTATTTATATCTTCCTTTCACCTGACTGAAAGGGAGAAGTGCTTCTCACAAGCAAAAAGAGTCTCCTCAGATATAACTACAGCGTTTGTCTCCCTTCGGCTCTGTCCTCTATTTATCTTCATTGTCCATTTTATCATCTTTGACCCTGACCTTTTAGTCCCTTCCCATCACTCTCACATCTATGAACGTAGTTAAAACCACTCTGAAGATAATAGATGCTGAGCTAGGTCCAGAAAAGGGTCCTTTAGCCTCATCTCTTCTGAAACTATCTTCCCAAGTTTGTCTTCTCTAGCTTTAAATAACAGCAGTAAATGCTAGGTACTTCTCAACCCTCTTAACTTTTAGGAAACCAAAGCATGCAGAATACTCTCATGTCTGCAGTCATGTTCACACCGAAGTAGCATGAGTATGCCATTATAACCCATTTTCAGGCCTTCCTGAGTATTTAAAGGGTTAGTTTTACTTACTTTTATTTTTTTATAGACTAATTGTAGTCCTTCACATGGCTTTTATCTTTCTTAATGACCCCAACTGCTCCTGTTACTCACCTAGTAATTCAAATAGTTTTCTGGTTCTCTTCTGTTCCCTCCTTACCAACTCTACCTGCTTTTCAGTGACGTAAGCCATCACATTGTTTCTTCTTTTCGAGACTACAGAACAAATGAAGGATTAATAAAGAGGATGCCTTGGCTTCTGACATTCTGCTTTATTCCCTGTGGCATGAGGCTGCCAACAAAACCGACCAGTGCCGGCACAGACATGAGATCTCCAAGCGGAACAGTTACAGGAACTGCAAAACAGGCTGTAAAGAAGTCCCAGACATTGGACAGACAAGAACCACAGGTCCAGTCAGGGAAAAAACAGCATGAAGAGCCTCCATCCAATTTTTAAAGCTCAAGAAAGTGAAATCTCCATTAAAGACTACTTTCAAAATTCAGATACTGGGCATAAAAGTGGTGACTTGGGATAAAACGA
>CM054376.1:152478846-152488846 GCA_028858755.1 Ara ararauna
TGATTTGTGACAGCACCCAATCCATTTATCACCAAGTATATATTACAATATATTATAGAATACTGTCATTCTTTCTTGATACATGGCTGAGGAATAACTCCCTGATTTAAGCCAAACTTCTCATTTCTATATAAAGATCACAACAACATAGTTCACCAAGCCAGTAACAGGACTATCCAAACTCCATATAATGGCTTGTAAGAAACTAATGAAGTCTATTATTTTAGCTTATTTACTACCTATAAATCCTCCAATTTGTGCTCATAATGCTTGAACAAGATGCAAACTGAATATAACTTACAATTTTTAACTTAGCTCAGTTGCTATTTGTATACAGCCTAAAATCTCTCATATTTAGCATTCCCCAGTACGTATTCACGCCATAGTAAAAACTTATTTTGCGATTTTACTTAGCTGATACAGCTATTCTTAAGCATTAGCATCCCTTTATGTAGCTGCCCAGTTAAAGGAAAGGCAATAAAAACAGCAATCATTTATTTGCCTCCTTTAGAAAAAGCTATAATGAACTTAATTTGTTTATTTGAAGGTCCCAATAAAACAATTCAAAGAAGCCAAAACAAGAATGTTAAACTATGACATCAGTACATTGTATCGTGCACATATTTAAACAATAAAAAAGTCTTAATAATAATAACTGCAGGTACAATGGGGTTTGCTCTGTTTTTCTGCTTGTCAAAGTTCATTACAAAAGTCATATTAAAAATACTGTTTTAGAGAGTTACTAGAGTGACAATAAAAAAATCAGCCATCATTTTCCTCTTAAATCATATTTCAAAAGGCATCTGGTAAAAAAATGGGGGGGGGGGGGGGAGAAGAAAAAAAGGAAGAAAAGGAAAAGTAGCATAAAGCTATGCCCATTATCTAAAGAACATCCTACTACATGTTTACTAGTGTTTATGTTTCACATCAACATACTTTATAGGAGGATTTATATGCCTAACTCAAGTTGTATTTAAATCCTATGGTGCAGACGCTACCATAAAATGCCTCTTGAGTCCTATTAACTGTACCCATGGTTTTACTTTGCCTGTCTGCTTATTTAAGATCTAATCACAGTTTTGAAGAAAAGATTGTCACTTCTAAGCCTGTCCCCTCAGAACCTGTCTGTTATTAGTACTCAACTGGATATTTTCATCTTCAGTTGTTATTCTCAGTGGTCTTTGCAAATGCTATCTACTGGAATCTGTGACTATATGGACAAATTGGCTACAAATGTCTAGGACTGGTGCTTTGAGAAACATGAAAGTGGCAAATTATTCTGCTGGCATTTTGTGTTTTAAAGTGTTTCACTTAAATTTAGTTTTCTAAACATTTTCACATTAAATACACTCTCAATAAATAAAGATTTGAAAATGTTACTATAATCTAAACATCTGAATAAAGGTGATGGCATGCTTTTTAATTAAAATAATATTAAATTTTCACATATATATTTCTGTGTGTATATATGTAATTTTATATGAAAATACTATATATACACAGGGTACATACATAGATAATACGTATGTGTGTGTGTATATATGTGTATACTCATATACAGGTGTAAGCCTGCTAAGAACTTGATGAAGACACTGAAACCTGTACTTCCTCAGCCTGTTATACTGTAAGTGCTCAATTGTTAAAACAGAATAAACCTGAATCTGAAGCAAGGCAAAGATTTAAGCTTTAACAACTTCTGATATTTCAATCTACAACTATTTAATTCTCCCACATTTTCTGTCACCATTTAAAATATTTAAATGGAAATGTATGTACTGTACACTGCTTAATTCAGCACTAAGAATGATTCAATTTTAAGAGCTATTATGACCTGTTATTTCAGTGGCCCGTACACATGCAATTTGTCTATTATGTTAAAACACGTTTCTATAAAACAGGATTTTTATAATATTTTATCTTAGGGGAGACAACCTTCCTTCCATTAATGCAATACCTGACATTGCAATGAAAAACATCACTATTTACAAATGAAAGGTTTGAACGCCAAAGGTGCTGAGTGGTCTCAGCAGCTGAAAGGACCAGACAGTGAAGACTTTCAGGAGTTCGGCGCAGGTACTGGCACTCTGCAGAATCAGACCCCAGTTGTTTACCAAACAAAATCCTTGGGCTTCACTGCACTGGCATAATCTGCATCCCCTGAGAGGGAGGCAACCCTTTAGGTAGGCAGAGTAGAAGGAATTATGTTTGTGAAGGTTTTAAAAGCAAAAGAAATCTTACAGTGACAACAATTAATTGATTGCATCTCAGAATTAGAGGGCATCAGCAGTCAGACAACGGTTTAATTTTACAGTTCTAAGCATAAAAGCAGTTCTCCATTAGCTCATTGAGAAAACAAACAGACGCATTTAAAGAAATGTTTTAAAAGTGAGAATGGAAACATACCTACAGAAAAGTTGCTGCTCTCTTTTCCCATATTTTCAGAATCACACATCCCAATTACATTCAAACCCCCGCACACACAGAAAGGCACATGCTCGTTTTTATTCCAGTGGTCCTGAACTAACCAGGGTTTTTTTTTATTTACACCTATGACAGCAAAGCATCTTTATTGTGAGAAGTCACTCTGATCCCTTCACCCCAGCTCCGACTTTGGAACAATTCATCGCAAGGGAAGCAAAGTCTCAAGTAATGTGGCCCTCTGGTGGAAAGCTCTGCATCAAGTCCTGCGCCACCGAATCCACAGTAAACTAACAGATTCCCAAAACAGGCACTGCAAGGCTTCTGCACAACTTTTATAAACACACCGTGGGATTTTAATCACCAGGCGAGTAGCGTGGTGTGCATCAGCACCAGCGAGGTGCTGCCGCCACACAAACAGGGTGCTTGCATTTCAGCATTAATGTGCACAAAAACAACAACAAATAATGCCCCACGCTCTTCATTTGCCCAACACTTCCCCCTCAGCATGCACAGACGGGCTGCGGTAGGGTGCTCATCTGAAAACAGCCCTTTATTTGTTTAAAAACAAACAGGAAGCAAAACAAACTTACCTGCTGTTGTTGCAGATGCAGCAGTTCTACTGTGCTTACTTCAGTGCTCGTGTCACCACTTGATCTTCCATCTCTGCTGCCAGCATCTAATTGGCTGCTTAGAGTGCTCATTCCATTTTGATTCATTGAACTGTTGCTTATTGTCTCTGTCGCAGATTCCTGCATCATGACTTAATACCTAAAAGTGATTAAGAAGTATCAATTAACACAGGCGTTACACCTTCACACTTCCATTATCAAGATGTCCCTTTCTGCCAATTACACAGACAGCATCTTTAGAAGAGGAAAAAAGCCTCGCGGAGCCGTTTACCAAGAAATGTGATGCAAACTCTGCTTTCACACAGCTACTAATCACCGGAATTATGGTTTCTATAAGCAATCTTTGTGTGCTTACATTTAACGGCGAAAATAACACCCCGTGCACGCAGCATGGTCAATAGCATTTATGAACGACTACATTTTAAAGTCTACCTATAAAACCAGCTTAAATGAAGGCACGATTTCACACACTGCTCTATATTTCCTATTATCTAGCTTTGACAACCATGGATGACTATACAGCCTTATTTAAAATATTCACTATCTTGATTCTGTCAGAATTTTACAGCGTATCTTATGCAAGGCTGTTGTTTAATGATGCACAGCTAATCATACAAAATTAAAATTTTGTAAGGGTGTTACAAATCATATGGTATCAACCAATGATAAATAGTATAATGGGCTTCTCCTTTTTTGT
Organism: Ara ararauna; assembly: GCA_028858755.1. Taxonomy (NCBI): domain Eukaryota; kingdom Metazoa; phylum Chordata; class Aves; order Psittaciformes; family Psittacidae; genus Ara; species Ara ararauna. Next base: position 152,482,594 of record CM054376.1, read on the forward strand.
GACTAAATAAAATTTTGCCTCGGAGGCATTTTAAGAGAAAGCTCCTGCTGCAAACACGTCAGATATTGCCTATTTTTTTAATCAAACGGCTGATATTCATTTATTTTTCTGACATTTAAAACATTTAATACTGTCCTTCCTGGGAAGTAATTAAGCTTATGCATGAGCAGCAATCAAACTGTTCACTTGAAGATGACTTAAAACTCAATTTTAACATAGGCAAATAAATGAAAGATATAAAATTAATTTTCCAGGCATGTATTAGATATGAAAGCTGGAAATAAAATCTATCAAGAATATCACTAATGATTGTGCTAAAAACAGCATAAATTATGCATATTACCTTCTCTACAGTAATAAATGTTTTATCATTTTCACTGCATAAATATACTGTACTTTCAGGACAGCAATGAGATGTCCTGCCAAGATCAGTTGAAATCTTTGCAGTAAATAAAGAACCAGCGTGCCCTTACAAACCAGAATTTCAAGGCTCATTTTGTATCTGTAATCAGGAAAGGTCAATGTCTCTTCTCACAGCCACCCAAGTCCTCTCCTGCCCTCGCAGGGTAAGAACGGACCTCATTCTCCCTCACTCCCAGTGCACTGAGAGAGTCCCCACAACACCCTGGCTGAGCTGTGACTTTAAAAGCCACCTCTGAAGGCAGAAGGATGTGTAAGCAAGCTCGGGAAAAGAAATGAAGCTTGTTGCTTAGTCTAATTATTGAACTTAGTTGTTTGTTCCCTTGCAAAGTATGAGCAATAGCCTTTCTCTGGGAAAAAAAAAAAGGCAGGAAAAGGATCATTACAACTTCAGCTATGTGCATGGGATATTGATCAAAATGCTACATGAATTAACACAAACAAGCACCTACAAAACAAATCAGAAGTATATATTGTGGGAAGAAAGTTAAAAGAGTAAAAGATGTGTCCTTAAAGATAGCCTGATGAAAAATAAACAGGATGCAAAAAGCCCCAAGCCCCAAACACAGGGAACATAAAGGAGGGCAGCTGTTCTAGCCCAGTAAACAACAGCAGCACCAGATGTGTTTGTGAACAAACAGCGCTTCTTAAACATTCTTACAAACATCAGTGAAGGGAAATAATAGAAATGGAAAATGTGATACATGCAGTGATGAATTTTACAAGGCAAAAACAAAGCTAATACTCTTTTCTGAGATTAGGCAGCTAATAAGTATTCAAATTAGGCATAAATTTTACATGTACAATGTTTAAAATATTCAGAGAAAAGGGTCTGATTGCCCTTAGTAGTTATATGAAAATTCTAATGCGGGTATGCCGCAACTGTGGGAGCAGGCAGCCTTTTCTGATTTTTACAATATTTACTTTCAATAAAAAGACATGTATATCAGAGTGAAAATCTATTTAAAACACTTCATCAACTGTATCGTTACAAGGATTTGGAAATTCGGGAAATTCAAACATTAATCCTCTTTTAGTCAAACAAAGATTTAACCAACAGACAGGTTCATCTTTTACAAATTCGAACGTTAGACAATAACAGTGGTACATTTAGCCAAGCGCATTAAAAGGGCAAGGGGTTGCAAATGTTAGATAATCAAAACATTAGAAAACACTCAGAAATTTAATAAATAAATACATCAGCCCCCCTGGTTTTACATCTCCCTGGCTCTTTCATTACAATTAGCAGAGAAGGGTTAAACATCTTCCAGTTCATATTAACCAAAGGGGGTTATGTCTTGTGGATTTTGTTTCCTTGCAAAGCCCCAGAGCGCAGTTCGGGCTCTGCATTTTAAGTTAAAGTGTCTGTGAGCCAGCAGGATCAGCTTTAACGTAACATGACCAGTAACGCACTACTCTGGCAATAGAAAACAACAAATCTGACCCGACAGCTGTGTACAGAGAGAATGAAACCACAGAGTATCCACACTAGAAAGGGTAATTTATTTCAGAGTGAAGTGGAAGAAAACTGAAGGATTTATAGGAAGAAGATAGAGTCCCTATAATTTTGTGCTAATTTTGTTTTTTCTTTTCTAGTTGTAAAAGTGTATTTTTAAAAACAATACAGAAACTTTGGCTGGAGTAATGCTTTCCAGTCCACAGACCCCTTCCCACTGCCAGCAACTTAAAAAGAGCCTCTGGAAAAAGCAAGAGCACAGAACCTTTTTCTTGTTCCTTCTTTTCTCTTGCACACACACACACATGTGTATACACACATGGATGCGTATGTACTGCTAACTCTAAACCCTCACAAATTAAAGCACTGGAAACATCTAAACTAGGGTAAATTCAGGTATCTGTGTGTCAGTAATTTCAGTTACGGTGGTGGAATAATTTGAACCTGCAATATCTCACTAAACAAACTAACACACTTTTTGCTCTCACTTTTACAACAGTAGTGCAGCTTGTTAGCATAATAATCATAAATAAATATAAAGGAAAGACAACAATTATCAGATTCTAAAGCTGAAAGTTGAGTATTTCAAATATGACACAAAAAATATACAGTTCCCTGTTTACACACATTTATACATATTCACGCTTCCTAATCCTTCTCATTTTTCCCTTGCTGTCACACTCACTGTCAGTCCTGAGTGTACCTACACAGGCACACACACACACACACGCACCCACATTCACAGACACAAGCAGTCCTCAGCACCTACTTCTGCTGCGATGCCCAAACTCCTGCCGCCAGAGGTGAGACACAAGCTCTGTTACTGGGCATTTTAAACAAAGGTACGGGGGAAATATTTGCTGCTGTCTGTGACAGAAAATGAAATTGTGGGTTATTCCAGCGTGTGGTTGTGCTGCAGGTCGAGTGCCCAATTCTGCCGGGGTAAGCAAGCGATGGCCCGCACCAAAAAAGAAGTGCAGGTCCTGTGAATTTAGAAGCCACAGTTTTACTTTTCTCCCCCGCAACAGACTGTACGTTCCTTGTGTGTGCGTGCACGTGCACGTGCACGCACGTGTGTCTCGAGCCGGCAAGTCACTGTACAGATACTTATTCTCTACACCACTTCCCTTTTGAAACATTAAACTGACACTGGAACTGACTGCACAAGATTGCATTTTCTCTTCCTAAACAACTTGAATTGAAAGGTTACTTAGTGTAACAATATTTACTTGCAGAATTGTGTTGTTACCAAGGGTATAATGGATGGTGGCTATGCAGGTTTACGCAAGAATGAGTGAAGCATGAGGCATTAGCCATGTGTTTGACATGTTTCAAATTGCTATAATCCAGCATTAAACACACCCAGCAATTCATGCCATTTCTTGCAGCCATAATCTTGAATAAAGCGTGCACAACCACTTATTATATAAATTAGTATATGACTCCCTGTTATAGTCACAACAGCGCTTTTGTGTTTATTTTGCATCAAGATGTGGCCCTTTATTTGTACAAATAGCAGGATCGAGAGCCGTGGCTCAATTAGAGCTCCTCACTTCATCGCGGGATGCACCGAAGGCCGGGCCGGCGGCTTGGTTTGGCCCTGCCAGGCTCGGGCCCCGCCGGTCCCCAGGTCGCCGCTCGCGCCGGGAGGAGGCAGCCGGCGCGCAGAGAGAGAGTGGCCGCCAGGGGGCGCCGCAGGGCGGCGGCCCGCCCCGCCCTTGCTCAGGCCGGCCCCCGTGGGTCCTGCTGCGGGGTAACGGGCCCAGCCCCGCGCTGCCGGTACCGCCGTGGCGCTCATGGCGCTCTCCTTCGGGCCGACACCGACCAGAAGCTGACCTTAGCTTGTTCCCCCAAATGCGACGTCGTCTTCCGAAGCAGCACCCCGAGGCCCATGGCCCTACACCACTGTTAAGGTGCCTGCGGTGCTTGATCCAGCCCCATAGTATCCATGCTCCACCATAACTGTGCCCTTCCCCAGCATCATGAGGTGACCCCTTGGGTGGCCACCTTAAGCACAGCCTGAACTTCAGCTTTCTAGAACCGGCCTGTGATGGAAAAGCAAAGGCAAGGATCGAGGCTTAAATAATGGTAACTTTTGTGTTCTGCTGGAATTAGTTTATCAGTGACACAAAGCACAATGCACCTCAAGTCCTGTGCTGGTATGTTAGAAGTCTTTAATACTTAAGATTGCCTAATAAATCAAAATGCCAAATATGAAGGACATAGCTGAATGTGTGAGAACAAAAAATGAGACAAGCTCTGAGTTTTTTGTGGTTCCTCCCCCCCCCCCCCCCCCCCCCGTTATCTAAAATATTTGGTTTTCAAACTTGAGAGTTACACAGAGGCATAAATCACTGTGTGTTTTTAAATATGTAAGTAAATTAATATGATTGAAACACTAATTAGGTCAACTGCTATTGAAATACTGTAAAATAAAGCATCTGTTAGGTGAAATATACTACTAGCTCTCAAACAAGTTTTCTCTATAAAAATATAAAGTATGGAATCATAGAATAGTTAGGGTTGGAAAGACCTTAAGATCATCTAGTTCCAACCCCCCTGCCACCTCCCACTACACCATGCCACCCAAGGCTATGTCCAACCTGGCCTTGAACACCACCAGGGATGGAGCATTCACAACTTCCATGGGCAGCCCATTCCAGTGCCTCACCACCCTTACAGTAAAGAATTTCTTCCTCATATCCAATCTAAATTTCCCCTGTTTAAGTTTGAACCCATTACCCCTTGCCCTATCACTACAGTTCCTAATGAATAGTCCCTCCCCAGCATCCCTGTAGACCCCCTTCAGAAACTGGAAGGCTGCTATGAAGTTTTCACGCAGTCTTCTCCAGGCTGAACAGCCCCAACTTTCTCAGCCTATCTTCATACAGGAGGTGCTCCAGTCCCCTGATCATCCTCAAACACCTTGCGCTGAAAGGTCTTTCAGGAAAATGGAGATTCAAGTTGTGAGTTACAGGACATATCTTAGGAGAATCAGAAAGAATACATATCACATCTGCATCAGTGAGCAAAGTCTGCATCTTTGGTAAGAAAAAAACCCAGAATTTTCATGGTGAAAAAATTATCTCTTCAAAGCCAACTAATCATGTATTTTACTATTTAGAATACCCTCATGAGCAAATAGTCGTGCGTAAAGCAGTTCAAAAATGGTTAAAAAGGGCAGCATGTTGATGGGACACAGCATCTCAATCCCAGCACAGGAAAAAGCACTGTTGCTGGGAGGAATTCAAGCTGTCGTACACAACTTTCAAGTGGGCACTCCTATGGTGTGTCTCTGAAGGCCATTTTTGAACACAGATTTACAATAAAATGGACAACTGGATTTTTGCAAATTATCGCAGATGAGATGTATTTACTAGAGACAAGAGCCAGCAGCTCAGCACTCCTCTTTCCCCCTTTCCCAGCACCAGGTAAAGAAAACATGCATCCCTCCTGCAGCGTTCTGCCTTAACAGGTGCGCTTAGCTGGCAGGAGAAGGCTTTAAGGAATCAGATTAATTGATTTGTGCTCAAGTTAACTACAATTAAAAAAACACAAGCACTGTCTAAAATATTTATCCCTGTACTATAAGCCACATTTTTTTTCCACTGCCTGTGTACTGTGGTTTATTTATACATCAGGTGTTTAAATGAACATCCTTTTAACCAGCTGGCACAAACAGCTAGATAAAGGTATTGAAGGTATTGTATTCAATCTTCAAATAACTGCTACCCTGCGATTTGAAGGCTGTATCTTTTCCTTTCACACCACCTCAATTCCTCAGGACTAATAAAAATAGGAGGTCAGTCCTGGGCACGGTAATTTATCTGCTTTCTAAAATTCAGGGATATGTTGTCACACTCATCCAATTATTAAACAACAGTTCACTTCCCCAAACAGCAAGTAAGGTCTAATTAATTTCCACCTGCTATTTATTTTCCACTCGGTGGGAAGAAAAAAAATCTCCCTATAAATGCCAGTGTTACCTATCTGAGTAGCGTGCATGAGATTGTAAGATGCGTACCTTACACGTGGGTAGTGGCAAAAGCCTGCTAGAGCGCATTGCTTACAGCCCACACAGAAATGAGCAGCCAATTTCAGGATAAGACTCTCATTTGAGCAACGAGAGCTTGGGAAACCCCACCTTGGAATGCGCACTCCTCTCACTCCCTCTCTCCATCTCCCTCTCTTTCCCAGTCTAAGGAAAAAAAAAAAAAAGCTCTTGAGAGTAGGGAGACTTTATTACAGTCAAGGGAGAATTTAGTAGTGAGAATGCATTAGGGCAGTAGGAAATAATTAGAACTGCGAGAGCTAGGGAAGACCTGCCTGGCAGGCAAATTCCCTTAAAAAAAAAAGAGATAAAGAAAAAAGGAAAAA